>JAPYMA010003043.1:0-66171 GCA_035041965.1 Anisakis pegreffii
TACTTGGAAACTTAGAATTGATAAATAAATAAACGACGACACCAAACATTCTAGTTATGTTTCAGACGAAATTCGACACTGGTTATATATAGTTAGTACAGAAGGTTATGTTGGAGTATGCACTTTCAGACTTTAGGCATTTCAACTGAACGCAAATTTCAGTTTCAAAAAAACAGCGTGCAAATGGGGTGCCACATATCAGAAATTATACTGTATTGAGCACGGATGAAATGGAGTTGAGATTAGATGCAGGACAGACCACTTGATGGATGATGGGGAACAGCCTCACAACACCCAGAAACACTGGCAGGACGGGTGAGACGGATCGAGAGCGGGACGGACAGATCTGAAGACGACACAGATCTTGAGAGTATGAAGGATTGCGTAATATGTATGTATGCATATATATGTATAGATGTACAGAGATGTATAGAAAATGTTTATTGAAACCGACGGAGAACAAACATAAAAAATGCACATTTCCCCAACGTGATGTACAATATAACAAAAAATCCAGGCAAAGTTTTTGCCATACAAAATATCAGGCATAGTAGAATCATCATAGTACCTGACCTCCAGACCAACCATATGTAGTTTGTCGTACTGAAGGGTTCTTGCTAGTGGGTAAGTAGTAGGGTAGTCCAGCAGTGAGGGATCCCACACCTGAAAGGTCTACCGCCGTCTTCGACGAGCATGCGTCAGAAGCACTAACCCCGAGAGAGAGTATGCAATAGACACACAAGGGACGTGTTAGGTACTATTGGGCGGCCTGATGAGATGTGCGATACGTGAGTGATTGATTGAGACAAAAGTAGACCGCCGTCGTACGGTTCTCAAGAGACCAATGAAGATTAAATACTCAATTATATCTTAATCTGATCGCTTTCGTTGGATAATTTTTTGATTTTTTGATCCCTAAGCTTAATCCCCTTAACTATCCCTCCCACCACCTCTCAAAACCCTCTAAACTAAGTCAATTCAAAGAGAAGTTTCGAGAATCATGCGAGTAATTTCACCGAAAATCGACGAAAATGAATTTGTTTTGAAATTTTTGTTATGCATTGCTGTTGTGTAATTTCAATCGGCACGGAATCCGATAACTAAACTGACAGTATAATAGGAATCGGAATAAAGGGGACACATTCCCGTGCCGATACTTTTTTGTTTTGCTTTTGAGATGTAATTATATTAATGAATATAAATAATCGAATATATAATATTCCAAATATAAATTTTTTTATATAAATATAATTCAATTTTTAAATTTCCAAAAACACCAAAAAAGTTTTCCATAATATATTGAAAATCCAAAAATTTTTGATAATTTTCACTACTTAGTCACCAAAATATGATAGAAAATTTACAACTATTCAAAAATTTTGATTTTTGGCTAAAAATTTCAGAAAGAATAATCAATTTCAATTCCAAAATTTGAATATATTAATAACATATATAAAACAAATAATATAAAATTGTTATTTATAAAAGTTTATATAAGATGTTTTATAAATTTTATATTAAATTTCTCAGTATATAAGTATAAATATTATATAATTTGTATATAAAACCTTTATATTCCACCTATCCCCGATTTCCATTGCAAAAATCACCCGCAAACTGAGAATTTCATTGAATTTCTGAAGGCAATATCCATTTTGTCTTACCAAACAGCAAAAATATTATTCGTTTTCGATGGTCGAAAATAATGTTCAAAATATGAAAAATTTTCTCATTTTCCAAAGTAATTCCAATTCTCTAGAAAACCAAACGCAGACCCAAATTTTCATAGTCAAACTCTGAAAATTATCCACATTCAAAACGTTTTCATTTTCATTTTAGTGCCAAAAATCTCCCGCTTATTTATTATAATATAATCAATAATGAATTACAAAAATTAATATAAAAATATAGATAATATAATTATATAAATGATTAATCTTTAATGTTTTAATGTGTTCGAAATAAATTAAATTTAACCCCTGGGTGGGAGATAACCCCTTTTTGAGGGTAGCGATCAGATTAAAATATAACTAAGCTAATCCTCAATAGCGTACGAGACCACCGCACAACGGTTTTTCTACGTCTGCCTAATCAGTCACCCACCATTCGTACTGCCTCACCCGACCGGACTCCAACGAGTACCTAACAGGTTCTCATGCCCCTATTACATACCCCGTCCCAGAGCTAATACTTCTCACACATGCTCGTCTAAGACGACCGTAGACGATTCAGGTGTGGAATCCCTCACTACTGGACCACCTACTACTTACCCACGAGCAAGAGACCCCTCAGTACGACAAACTACATGGGCTGACCTTCAACTTAGGCATTTTACCTGGTAGAGTTCCCTTTATGCACCCGGAAAGCAAGTCGGGTGTAAAAGGGAGATAGATAGATAGATAGAATAAAAAATAAATAAAAATTCCGCTCCCTCCCAACGTTCGTCCTGTCCTCCTCGATCGTCCTCGTCCGCCATCGCCCGTCCGTCCATCCATCGTCCTCGACCGCCATCGCCCGTCCGTCCGTCGCGTCCTCGGGAGAGAGCGGAATGAACCTGTAAGAAGAAAAGAAAACTAAAAAAAAGATCACTAAATCACTGATGAGTTGATCTTCTCGCATTTCCCGACGTGTCGCCTCCCACCGTTACGCGATCCATCACCATCGATCCATCCGTTCATCCATCGTTCCATCCACCATCTAAAAATCAAATCAAATAAATCTCAATAAACAAACACAATAATCAAAACACAAATCAAATTCACCACCTCACCCCACCCAATAACCTCTCTCCCCATATTAATCAATACCCTTCACTCTGACAACATCCGTTTGATATATCAAAATCATTTCCTATCCACATTATATAATATTAATAACCAAACGAATCAATAATTCAAGCGAATAATTTACCGTTCTCAAACCGAAGATCCATCATCAGTGACTATCATCCATCATCGTTCCATATTGAGCAACGTCCTCTCGCCTCCACGCACGACCCGCCATCCGCACACCCAATCTGAATCAATATAAGTGAATAAGCATCAAATGATTTCAATCAAATACGTCGCTACGATTCAACGACACGCAGCGCATAATACTGTATCAACGAGTCGTTCATACCGCCCGTAAACTAATTCAACATCATCCTAATAATTCAATAACAATCTACATCACTAACGTTTTTGATAACAACTAACAATATCAAATAATTCAAATAATTATATCAATCAATTCCACTAAACAAACCAATCAATCCTACATCATTTTCATTCGATATCAAATAATATCGTTACCTAGTACTGATAAATCAAATAAATATCCCATCTCACCCCACCGGATCGCATCGATTTTCAAGTCGAAAAACTAATACCCATAATTCAAAAACTGCAACAACAAAATTCAAATCCCAATACAATAATTATTCGTATTAATCGGTATCAACTTCAGTGAATATAAAAAAACAATCGTATTAAATATTTGCTACGTCATATTAATAATGAAAAGCACGAATGTAGATTCCTGAACGTCTCAATGTCTATAATACCACTCACATCATACCAATAAACGATAATATCAAATCAAGAAACCAAATATATTCCAAGCCCCGTCTCATCACACCGTAATTCTGACCCCAACCCCAAACCCCCCCTTGGACATTCATAAATAATATAATACGTTGTCGAACAATAATCTGAAACAACGCCACACCTCACCGCACCCACCCCAGCGTACATCAGCATCAAAAATGAAAATATAAAACAAAAGCGATAGACATATCCATACATTGTCTGATAATCATTTCATAAAAATGTTCAAAATCAATATTTCTCACTGTCTTTGGTATCATTAATTGCATAACTAACAATACTGTATCAACGAGTGGTTCGTATCGTCCGTAAACTAATTCAACATCATCCTAATAATTCAATAACAATCCACATCACTAACGTTTTTGATAATAACTAACAATTATATCGATTCCACTAATCAAATAATCAATCCTATATCATCTTCATCTAATATGTATCAAACAATATCAACGACCTAACACCAATAAATCAAATGAATATATCAAAATTTCCACAAACAAAATAAATAATAATCGTACCAAGTCATGTCCTCATATTAAAATAATTAACGATTGCCAACATCGTATCAACAAATAACAATATCAAATCAGTTAATCAAAATTAACCTAACGCCGCACCCATCCACCCACAACCACCCTGCGGCACGTCACCATAGAAAATGAAAATATAAAACGAAACTGATAAATATATAAATACGCCGTCTGATCATCGCACGCTCGCGTACAAATCAATATTTCTCATTATCACTGCTATCAGTTAATTGCACACTCTGTATTCACTCTACAACTGTCTAAATATCTCTCCCTCACTCATTCTATAACAATTATTTGCATCTCTCTCCTCTCTGTGGTACCCACTAAACATTTGACGTCGTATCTCTAAACTAACTTCCATGTACAGAATGTGCACTGATCCAATAAAAACTGCATCATCAACAACTCCAAGATAAACATCATTCAAAATACATTAAATCTCGATTAAAATCAATATTGTTACAAAACAATTCATGTAATAAAATGTAAAAATCATAATAAAAACATATTATATTTTATCCCCTCAATGGGAACGCCCCAACCTGAAAATAACCAACGTTTCACAAACTAAAATCACATCCAAACGATATTATAAAACGACAATTCCGAATCAAATCAAATTTTCTCAACAAACCATCAGCTAAACGAGTCTGAGGCACTCTACAATTCATAATCTAACCTTAAACCCATTTATTTATCAACCATCAAGCAATTCCTTTCCCATATCAATCCGACACTCGAAACCTTCGCAATTATTACATAACAACAAAACGTTTAACAAATGAAAATGCGAAAGATTAACCACGACACATTTTACTTTACCAATTCAACTTCTCATCTTAAACGCATTCTTTCCAATGTCCCAAAACTAAACTAATCTCGCAACGATTCTCATTCTATTATATTAAATCTATTCAGCTATATCCGCCATATAAAAATCTTACAACGAAATTCCATTATACTGCTCACTGACTAGCTTTTGACTTCTAAAATCGTATTCAAAAAGGCTCAATCAAATTTTCAAACTATCAGACTGAAATGATAAAAACTATGCAATAAATCAGCAATAATTCATGCTACTATCGTATAAAATCAATCAATAAGTAAAAGTGATCAAATAAGTTAAAAATGTAAAAGTGATCAAATAAAAAAACTAACAATAAATAAAAAACGATCAAAAGACTAACTCGTCCGAAGTTGTGCCAAGCTTAGCACGACCTTAGATCTATCTTTTCCACCGACGTTTTCCGGACGTCCCATCCTTGTTCTCTCCTTGCGATTGTCTAAAAGCAGAGTCATTAATGAACGCTCGATAAAAAAAAACTAGAAATGCTCGACATAACACATAAAACATTTAATATTTACAAATCGCATCTGCGATTACAATAGCGGTGATACACCCACCATTCACCTTCACCACACATCTCACGAATAATATCAGCTATTTGAACGCCAATCAAAAAAGTTAAGTTGAAATCACAAGAATGATAACTGAAAGATAACTACAAAAATTCCTCAAAAACAAATAAATCAACTAAGAATGATAACCGAATCAAAACATACTAAATTCCATCTAATCATTAAGTATCACACAAAAGACTACTATCAATCAATTCAAAAGAAGTGAATACAGCAATAATTGCGTTACACAGAGAAAGTATTGAGATGGTACAACCATAGCACATCGTACAAAATAATCATAAACACACAACTTATTCCACAGAAAAAAATTAAATTTTTAAATTGTTTCACGAACATTCTCAGGCCATCTATCGGCAAGTGGACATCGATTTCGACTTGACACACGGCCTGGGGTATCCACTAGGCCCTAATTTACTTATTTTCAAGAATAAAAAAGCAAAAAACCGCAAAAAAACCCGCAGAAACCCCCTCGCAATGAACTTCTCTGCAGCACACTGAATTTACATTGCAGTAAAGAAGTGACATGGAACGTATGGCAAGAAGCCAAGTTGGCATGATACCAATACCGTAGTGTAAACAATCGTTTCGAAACACAGTTTAATTTGAAATTCTAAAAATATGAAGCTACTATTGTGGGATTGAATCCCAGCACGATTGTCTGATTTCTGTAATTGGCACCCATGCCACACCCTAGTTGATTCCACAGTCTGTCACATCTCAATAATTCAACTCAGGTATTTTCCTTTCAACATTTAATCATCAATCCTCTGAATGTTATGCAACGAAAGTGCACTCTGAAGAGTTTTGATAAGCGTTTCAGTTGAAGAGATTCGTTCCACTTGCAAATCTCACGTTCATCGCTAATCACTCAAAACTTCAAATAATTGTTCAGTGGCAATCTTCAGAAGAGATCACTTTCAGATTAGCTGCAATCGAGGCCAACGCGAATCAAAGTTGAGTTATCTCAATTTTTAAATTGTGAAGCGATTTTTTAAACACATTTATTATTACATCTAAGTTAATACTGATTGTGTGTTTTTATCAACTGCAATAGCACGTTTAGTGTTCTCACAACTGAAATTGCCAATCAGTTTGTTTTCATTACTTGTATTCGATGATTATGAATTGGATTTTAAATAGAACGTCACTGTAACAGTTTCGAATGCAGTATGCTTATATGTTTGTAACGTGGAGCACTTGCAACTGTGTAAAAAGTTGTCTGCTAAGTTTGACAATAACTTAAGCCAGGCTCTGTTCCATTCGAAAAAATATCTGTGAGTTCACTTTGAATAGTGACTGATTGTATCTGTCAACATAATGCCACTCAGAATATCCGAACAGATAGATATACTCATATTCTGTTACACCGTAATCTGCTGTGACACATGTATCGCTGCCCTCGAAGACACTCATTTTCGTGCAATTTTGAGCATTCCAAAGATTTTAGTCGCTTTCGATGATCATTTCTTGCACGTTTTCGTTCAATTCCGATTCGAGATCATAAGTTATTTTCGACAAGAAATAGCAGCAAAGTACATGTATATACATAATCATAGCTCAAGTTCAGTACAATACACAACGATTACAATGAGCCAATATCCATAATAATAATAATCACAATAGTAATAAACATATGAATAACAATAAATCAGTAAACATCATAACAACGAGCAGAAAAATTCTCAATGAATGTCGATCACTAATTAAAGCGAAAATAAATAATTTACAGTTTGTTTTCAAATGTATCACAACTGAACACGATTTCCATACGTTTTGGCAATATCATTCAATGCGTGGCACAGATATTACTAAAGGGTATGGATTCCCCTAAGCCTGCAATTCACTGAGTTTCTGCTTCAGATAGACCCTGCCAATCAAACACCCAATTTCATCTGTGCCGCTCACAATAACGTTGATCTATTCATGAAGAATAACAAACAGACTGTACATGAACTCAAACATCGATATCCCGATGACAAATGCTTCGAATATCGCTGTAGCAAGCTGTAAACATTACAACGACGACTTGTTTGCCCACATGAAACGTCGATTTCAATTTCAGGTTTACTTTCTGCATTCGAGAACAGTTTCATTACCTAAGCTGGACAGTAAGCCAACGACTAACGCTGTCAATAAATGACCAGACGATTCAACAAATGAAATGAAGCATCAACTGTGCTCTTGTTTGATCGAGTGTGCCCTAACTTTCAGCCTCTCTTTCAGTGGTTTTTGTCAATTGCTTCGCCAAAAAGCAGCTTTCCATTCCGGAAATATTCAAAAAGAAAACAGTAAATTTATTGCGAACAGATTTCTGATTTGTCAGCGGATTATCAATAAAAACTCGAAATTCAACAATCAATATTTCATAGTACCGTTCGAATTCACTTTTTGAAGACCGTCCAAAAATCCCCTCTTCATGTGTACGATCACATAAGCTGAAAGCGTTCGCCATATTTCGATCGCTTGAGTCTTCTGTGCTTCATCCAAACCGGGTGTTGCAGAGATGTGTGAAGTTAGCGAGATTTCGATTGCATCCTGAAAAAAAACTTGATTTTCATTGGAGTAACATTTGATGTGTGATAAAAGACGAACAAAACAAAGCATAAAGATACCAGAAAAACATCCCAGTGTTCTGGCACAAAACCACGATGTGAATAGATGCAATGCCTTTCACCGATTGCGTACAACATTGGCGGTAATTGCTCCATGTGATACAAATTTTTTACAGTTCTTGACAGAACCTGAAATTTCATTGATTATACGCTTCAATTTGAAACACTGAAAAAAATGTTCTGCCAAGCAAACCCCAATTCAAAAATTTGCACAATATTCGAATGGCACACTTCCATGAAAGCGTAACACTTCCAAAATTGTCGTCCTTCAGTCTCGGCCTAAGTTGAGCCTAAACAAGCCTCAACTTCGGCTTCAGTTCTCGCACGAATCAACTTAAACCAGTTCACACAACTCGAACATAATCGAGCCTCTTAGTCAATGTTTCAAAAATCTGAGTCGTCTTCCAGTGGTAAAAACGCTTCGAAGACAACAACACTGAATTATTGAAAAAATAACCGGCCCAAAAAGTTATTCATTACCTGCACAAATTTGAGCGCTTGTGATCGAAACTCTCTACTTTCCCTCCATCGATCGCCGTATTTCAACAAGAAAGGGAACAATTCCTTTGATTTCGGATGTGTTTCGAAGATATACGCGTATATATTTGTGCCAAGTTCATACAAAAACTCGAAATCATCACTCCATGTTCGCTAAAAAAAACAGAAAAAATGCCTTGGTGACGATTCAAATCTTGAAAATTATTCCCGTCGATTTTAGATTGATTCAAACTCAGACATTTGATAATTACGTGACTGTGATGTGTTTTAACAATAACACTCCTCATCTAAATTATGGTCTGTGTAGAAGTCAGTGAAAATTATGCAATTATCCGGCTCTTATGTACCCTCACAGTAGACAAATAATTAGAATCAATCAATCTGGTCGACATTCGGCTGAATGTTACCGGGAACCGGCTGAATGTAACCGAGAAACATTTGAAAAATCTCATCAGCATTTGGGATAACCGCTGATATTCACAGTCTTAATTGGTCTTAATTGTAAGAGTAAGTGAAGAAATATGAATGAATACAACACTGATTACTCTTCGAATGGTAGAAATTTTCGACAGAAATAATCTAACTAAAACATTAAAAGAATTGGTCACTGAATATTCCTAACTGAAACAAATTATTTCGAGAAATAAACTGTGATAAGAATGAAAAATATGATTGAAAATTCTTATTTCTTCTTCGTTCTCATCCTGCTCAATATTTTATCCCATGATGTCGTCTTGACAATTTATTTCATATTCACTCGAAATCCATCATTTTCATCATTCCATGTTTCTTACAGCACGAGAGGGATATTTCTGCGAATATAAGCACAGATATACGGTGCTCTCAAGCTTTTTGGAAGCATTTCCTATTAACAAGACGATTAATTAGATTAGCATAAGGAAGCCCAAATTTAGAAAGAATACCTAATCGTGAGTGGAGAACGCTTATCATCAATGAAATATTGAGGTCAATTATTCTGGTGACAAGAATTCTAAGTAACAGATCAGAATATTAGAGTTTGGGCAACTCAATAGTGATTCTCTTGTGAGAGTGCAAGTTTGCGTGTCGAACAATCGTCAAACATTCCTTCCTATCAATTCAGAAACTCTGCTCTAGTTCAATTTTATTTCTCGAGATACTCAAATCTTTCAAGATTAGACACATTCATCCAGGAATATACACGCGAATCAATTCTTTTAATGTGAATGAACCAATCAATTCGTAGTGATGTATTGTGGGTCACTGAATATTCCTAGAGAACAATCATTGCAAACTGATCACTGAACAGAATTTAGGCTAAAAGAAACCTTTATAATATCCTTTTCTGCTGCATCCGGTTCCCACGAGAGGAGAGCGCTGTCCACGGCCGCTGTTTGTGGGGATGGTTGCTGCTGAAAGCTGATGGTTAGTTGTAATTGAACGGAGAAATCATCAAGTGAAACCTTTTGGTATAGATAAATGTACGCTGAAAAATTTTTTGAATCTCCTCTTCTTCACTGAGAGAACGTAACGTTTTCTGTTCATTCCGAATGCCCCCTCTAAAACCATCACCTTCTCCAAAGACTCAGAAGCTCTGTAAAAATCGTCGAGGCTAGATCCATCGCTGTCACCGCTGTTGTTGTTGTTTTGGTAACTGTTTATAATACCATAGAAACAATTATTGAGAAGTTGCACTGATGTGCGTTTTGCATCAAGAACGTTTAAATATCAATCAGTATGGTACAGAATGAATGAAAACATAAGAAACAATTGATCTGAACGAGAAATTAACAGTGAAGAGCGATTCTTTTCAATAATCTCAGTACGATTACACGGTTGAACACAAACAATTGATTTGAGTAATTTAGAATGGTGCAGAAAAGTGAATCATTTCAACGAATATACCACACACTTCTCACATGAACAAACACTAAATGAATGAATGTCAATAAAAATGTCAAAAGATGAATAAATGTCTACAGATAAATGAATGATAAATGAATAATGCATCAAGACAAACTTTTCTATCGTTAGTGTCCGTATTCGATGCTGACTGGTTCGTCGTCTTGTTATTGAGCACTTTCGGCATGTTCGAGCGACACTTTATCTTCAAATCACACTTTGTCTCGTTTTTTGTTCTGAAACATATACCTATTTTTGCTTTCGTGGAAATTCACTGCATCGATAAACACATTTATATAGCATATAAGAAATTCCATGTAATCAATGAATCGAAGTGTGATACAATTCGAAATCGGTGCGGAATTGCACTGAAACTGATCAATACATTCCAGATTCTGAGCTTATCCCTAAAAAACCTAAAAACTGTCGTTTGAAGCTGGAAATATAACACTCTTATACTATAGTCACAATGAAATGTTTGAAAGGAACACAGAGAGCACAGCAGATCATTAGTATTGCCTCAAACACCACTAGAGAATCTAGCCAAGTTGCTGAATTTCATGGAAGGCGTTGAGTGAATGTGCGTAAGCATGACAAATGAATCCCTCGGATGATGAAGCCATGTTCCGCAAATGAGTACGAGTTTTCTTCTTGGGAGAGAGTTTTTCCTTTGATATTCGCTGAGTAAGCAGAAAATTTCATTTGTTTTCAAAATTGATACGACTAAATGATATTGGACGATGTGCGAGTGCAAATGAGACGAGCAAATAAATAAACTTCGAATATAATAAAGTGGATCAACATAATGAAGTATCAGATGGAACGAACGAAAGAATATCTTTCGTTCGAACGAAAAAACAACAAATTACCTCCGATAGCGTCTGATGAACGAAAGATTTCGTTCATCAGACGCTATCGGAAGTAATATGTTGCGACGACAGTTTTGGCATCTTCTTGAAACTGTCACATATTCTAGAGTCTATCATCGACTGAGCAACCTGGTACGAGTTTCCTTAGGTAGTGTTCACTAGCCCTAGGGCCATTGGAGTAGCTCTAGGGCCTAGAGCTACTCCAATGGCCCTAGGGCTAGTGAACACTACCTAAGGACATCAATCAACGAAATTCTCATGAGTCTCCAACGATAGAATCTACTCTGACCGGCTGAAGAAGCTATTCATAATGTGCGATCGTGCTTGGCACCTTTAACATTACTTATCAACGGAAATTTGGCGAAAACATAAATGAATCGACAGAGGGCGATGAAATTCTGCACGTGAAACGATGAAAAATCGCTCATTACAGTTACTATACAATATTGAACTTCTCACAATTTTCATTGTATTCAATAATATTCATCATTTACTCAAATTTTAGAATAATTTTACAATGCCCCGTTTACTTTTCGATTATTAAGTATACAGAACAACTGTTTTCCTTGCATCTTGTGTTACATCTTCTGAGAAAGCAATTACGAAAAATTAATTACCTTCCCAAGAGTATATCTCCTCCAGGAATCTGTACGCATAAGTAGAATGTAATTTGTTCGAAACTGTATTCATACATCGACGTAAACACATCAATTCATTCGTAATGCCACATTACTTACGTTCTCAAGGCCTTCTTTTGCACTTCTCACTATGCGACTATTTTAATTATTCGAGTCGATTGATGTGAATAAAGTAAACATCATGTTCAACGTCTACATTTATTTCATCTCTCACGCTAACAATTACATCTCACGAATGCTTTACTTAGTAAATATTACATGTAACATTCATTAAGTAATAGATACAGTCATCTTGGAAAATTTCTCACATAAGTATTCATTCACAGGTGCATATTTTCCTGAAAAAATTTATGCTCCTACATTAGGAATTCATCAGCAACAATGAACAGTTGATGAATTCCTAATGTGGGAGCATAAATTCAAGAAATTACTCACAATCAACAGTTTCGATTGATCGAAAACGAGTTAAAATCATATTCTACACATTAGCAGCAGCAGCAGCATTTACTTTGGAAAATGACATAAACTTCGAGCTATTCACACTAAAAGCAATATTTTAGAATCAAATATCGTAGTGATGCATCCTTTCGTTGCACCACTCACAAAACAACTATTATAGAACAAATTCAGATATTCTTGTGTACACTGTGGATCTAATTCATCTTGCTCAGTTAATCGAGATTTACTCATGTCTCTGAATACTTTCTCGCTGTCAGTTTTTTGTTTTCAGTGATGTCAAGTCTAAGGATGTGCAATCAGATGAATAAATGATTGAGATGATGTCAGATCCATTACGCGGAAAATAGAGACATGCATGTTTATTCAGTTATTCACGCCGTCGGCTAAATATTGATGATTAGGATTTCGGTGAGTGTATGAGCAGTGAAAAGTTTGAGAGCGCAGCGAAGGTAACTTCAACGGTGAAAAAGCTCTGAGAATCAACTAATGAAATGGTAGAAAATATGATTGTTTCTCAAAGTTTCCATTGCATAATCCAAACAAATGAAAACTCAAAGACTACCGATTCAATATTCTTGATTGCTTGACCACTTTAAAAAAATAATCTCCAAATGTGATTAATTCTAATCGATTCTCTATAGAAAATCATCTTTCATGGGATTCGGTGAATCCAAAAGTGTTATTCGGTGGATTTCAAGAGTGAGATAAAATTTTGGTGCTTTGATAGATCAGCAGCACGAATAATTTTTGTTTACTGTGAACGCCACAAACAACCATGAATTTCCAACGAATAATGAATATTCCTCTTCCAAAATTCTTCTCGACATCCCATGAATTGAAAAGCAACGCAACACAACTCACCGAACTGCTGAAGAGGACGTCTGAGGTACGAACAGATTGATGAACGATGTGAATGCACGTCTCAGTGCTGAGGGCATCTTACCCAGCGCTGTGCTCATCGAGCACGTTCTGAAATGCTTACCTCATTAGAATCATTCATAGCAGAAACCAAAAAAACTGCCGCTGAGTCTGCTTGATTGAGTCCAAATTGCTTAATTTGTTTAATTTTTGAGTGAACTGCTTAATTGCTTAATTCTTGAGTTCAAATTCGAAAATTTTCTAAATTTTTGTGCCGCTGTCACAACGAATTAATTTCCTCAAGCATAAAGATCACACGGACGTCACAAGGGCCCTTGATAGCTCAGATGAGATTCTTGAAGATGAAATGTATGGAATCATTTCCGTAACAGTCACATCTTTTCATTATTCAGATAACACAAAAAATAACTTCAGAAGGATTGAGCGTCTGAAATTTTGCAGATAAAAATAGTGACTCAGCTATCAGATTGAATTAGATGAGAACGAAAGAACTGCTTGTAGATTAAATCACTCGTATACTTTAGTTGCTGAATGAAAGGACGAATTTCCAAATGACTAAATAATATCGTTACGGATATCAACACAACCCAATTGAATTTCTTTAAAGTAATAAAGGCGGCAATAAAATTCTTCAGTCATCCTCGAATGGAACGTCTTACTGTGCTATTAAGTGCTAACAATAAGCAAACAAATGAAGAAATGTTGTGGTCTCATGTACCCAATCGTTCTCCAATTAATCCAACACACACTTCTTTTTGCATCCACAATAAAAGTGTGCGACTTAACAGAAACTTCCCTCCTTTGCAAATTCATTTTAGTAAATACTAGGAAATTACTTCATCACCCGTTCATTCGAAAAGAGATTCACTGATGCGAGATAAAAAATGGAAATTCAGAAAAATTAAGTGGAACATTTTTAATCAGGCAAAGCAGTGATATGTAGGAAGTGTAGCAATGTAAGAAGCATGCCATGGCATGGCATTCTTCAACGAGCAGTGTGAGCAAACATGTTGATGGGATACATTTTCAGAATTGACGAGGAAGTAAACAATAAACCAGGATTTGCTTATTTGATTCCATGTGATCACATGAACAGATGAATGTTTTGAACAGATGAACGATGGCGTTTAATAGAGTGAATACAGAAAGAAAGCATGAAAAGACAGTAATCGGCATGATGAAGCATTCTCATTTCTAGTCATTTACATAGATTATTTGAGCATTTCTTCCCCAGGGAGGATTGATTTGTTCGTAAACAAGCAGTGCAAGTGTCCAAATTCAACAAAACAACCACATGAAACGAAGATGAATCGAAGTCTTCTTCCGAAACGTTATTTCTAAATACGGTGTATCGAAAATTTTAAAAAATTGAAAAGTTAATGCGATTTAGTGCCACACGGTGATGTTGTACTGTGATGATTTCAACATTCAAACTTTTGATGGTTTCATTCGCAAGCGTCACATTTAATTCTGAATCTAAAAGCATTTTATGCAGGTGCAGCACAGACGAGTACCATTGGTCAAATTGCATCCCATTTATAAACATTCTTTTCAACTCTGCGTTAATTTTAGTAGAAGCAAGTCTATCAAAAGTGGTTAAGCAATAAACTATACTATGATGATGGGGCAATATTATTTGAAATGTTCTCATTTTGATATCATTATTATGGTAAAACTGATAGAGATTATTATTAGCATCATTTAATAGAATCGCTGCTACCAATATCACTTCTGTTATCGATAGAATAGTGCTGATATGTTGATAAGATCCAATAGAATGAACCAACCTTGATGGTGAGCATGAACATCTACGATCAGTTGTTAAAGGACGTTGTGAGATTTGAGACATAGATATTGATGATCGCATTATTCTTATGACTGATGATAATTACAGACGTGAATAACCTTATGAACGACAACAAATTTCAACTGCTTCCCCAAACTTCTTGCTGCTGACAGACAAATAGAATGGATTCGGAAAGCAGCAATAAAACTTTTGGCTATGAATATCTATTTTCTGTCCAAAACTAACAAAATTCCGAAATTTTTTGCAATGATCCACCAAAAAAGTTTGCACTAAAAGTAAACACGTTCAATGAAGGAGGTGCAAGGGGCTATCTGAACTGCAGCAGCTATACAAATTGATATTCGTACCGAACAGGTGATAGAAAACTGTCTCTGTATTTACTGCAGAATGATCATGGAGAGCTCATAAGTTTGATGGATACATTCATATCTAAGGGGGTTGATGAACACTACCTTCCCGACTCAACGTAAGAATTAACAATGAACAAGGCTACTGAAGCTGATCTGATAGAAGCAAGGTACTGTAGAAGCAGAAGCTCATCCAACCGGAAATTTTACGTGTTTCGTTAGGTGAAGTTGATAAAACAATGCGTTCGTTGGCTTCAATATAAAATTCACTGCTTGGTTGCATATCAAATTCAACGCAAAAACTTGCATTCCTAATCGCTCGGTCTATGAAAATCGGCAATAGGTTTGGCTGAATGAATGCATAATCAAAAGCGAATCTCATGAATATTGCAATGAAATAACGACGACACAACGGAAACCTCATATCATGAATACTAATATTCTCCTACGAATACTATCGTCATAATTAGTCACATGTAAATCTACACCATTGCGCCGACCAACTTGCATCAGCAGATTGTTCTGCAAGTTTCGTTCGTAATTAGCCTTCGCTAAAGAACCCTCAGCTAGTCGACACAGCAGCATAAGTCCATGCATACATTATAAATGAAATTGATAGATTTATAAGTACACAAACGCATGTGATAAAATGCCAGCTTATATTGCATTAAGATCGAATTCTATTCTATTGTCTTCATTCGGAACAAAACAAGCAAACAACCAAATAACAATAGACGACATCTGTCCGATATATTTTCACTTTGAATAATTCATTGTCTTACAGCAAAGTTTCTCAGAAACAATCGCGACATTGTTTTCGTTGTCGTAATTCATGATTTGTGAAGGTACACTTTTTTCCAGGTGCTTCTTAACTCATTGCAATATCGCTGTGCGAAAAACTAATTTCATCCGCACCTTAAATCGGTCAGTGAGGAGAAACATTGACATATTTGATAAATTTGGTTTTGATAAATTTGATAAATGAAAAATCCATTTGGTTGAACAATGATAAAGGGACAAATCCAACGTGAAAATGCTTATCATCAGCTTCGTAGTCATGAGATGAAATAGCGCCCTAAACGACAATTCGACTTTGCTCACAGCAATGAATCAGCAGTGGTTATAAAAACGTCCCAATGGACACTCAAATAAAGTTTGAATTCTACTAAAATCGTAAATTATTTATTGAAAAATGCCTTAATCTCTATTTGGTTCTCCATCAGTGCTATTCTAAATTGAATATGTCTCACGGGACTCTAATATAGGAATGGAATGTGGATTATAGAATTATAGGGATGCGCAATTGATGAGGATTCGTAAAAGGATTAATACCAAAGTAAACAAAAGATACCAAAGGATTATTACCAGTATACTAATTGAAAGAAAAAACTACGCACACACACATCGTTGAGCATACGAATTCAATTACCATTTGCCATAGGAATCCATGATTACATCAAGCCTCGAGGCTAGAATTGATTGGATTTGAAGACGACTGATTCATTTTTGCATTCAAAGAATACAAGTTCAGCAGAAACATACGTATATTCATTAACACATAGCGAAATGAATGTTATATTCCAATTGATCTTGGAAACTCAACCATATAAAGTCTCAGGATATATCAACAACAGTTTTGAAGGCTGAACAGAAAGAGCTCTAGATGAACGACAGACAGTTGCCAGCAACTAAACTCAACTTCCTAAAAAACCACAGCATCATGCTCACATTTCATTGCCGTGGTGAAATGTAAGCTCACCCTAAAACAAAATCAGTTCCTTGTTAATAAGCATTTCGAAGAAATCAGCAAAGAAAAAAACACCAGCGGCATCAATGATTAAAGTACGATGTTCGATGATGACGTGCTCTAAAGCAGTTAACTAAGATAAGGACTTTATCAGATGCCACACACTTTACTCTTCACTCTCTTTCTAATGGATGATGATATGCAGATTTCATCTGTTAATATGGTCCTGTTTGAAAGGTCATGACATCAAGAGTGAGAACTGAGAATTGCGATGTTTTATGTAAAATCCAACAAATGTTGACAAAAACCTATTGAATTATGACATGAAATTTCAGTGTAACAAAAAAAATTCTTCTACCAGTTCGTATAAATCGCCCTTCATGGAAAGTTTGCAAGCGTGAGAAGACAACTCAAGCGAATCTCCAAAAAATACTGTAAATGCATTCACACAATATTCTATTAATAGTGTTCATTCTCGAAGAACGCATAATTTTTACAGTGAATGCGCAGAACAATCGCTTCGAAGAGCCTAATATTCACTGCATTCAGTTCTTGAAATGAAGACCGGTAAATGAAGAACTGAGAAAATTTTCGAACGAAAAGAGTTATTTTTTATTTTTATGAAATGCATTACGACATTTTACCAATTGCAATTAGTAAGTAATAATAATAGACATTTTGTGCTTGTGGCCTTTCAGTTTTTCACTCGTCTTAAGGAACGACAAGCGAAGAGACGCAAACATGATGTTATAAATTATTATTTTTGTCATTAATATTTTTATTATTATCATTGGCAATAATATCATCAGCATTGTAATTATTGCTATTATTACTATTAATATTATCGTCAATGATGAATTTGCTAGATAAGGAACGTACCTAGTCGTTTCGACTAAGACAGCATGATTTGCCGTCACAGAAGTACGATAGTTCATCTTGGACCGTATCTCGTTTTGTCAGCCTTCAATTACTGAATGTTTGTTCGCCCGAAAACACTGTACTATCATGCGATTTGAACGACGAATGAAGGAAACAAATACAGTCTGAAATATTCGTATGTAGCGATACTCTGAGGTAGTGTTGTGCGGGAGGAGAAAAATAAGTCGGGACCGGGAGAGTCGGGGACCGGGAGAGTCGGGGACCGGGAGAGTCGGGGACCGGGAGAGTCGGGGACCGGGAGAGTCGGGGACCGGGAGAGTCCCCGAAAATGGCCGTCGCTCGAGAATCGGGGATTCGGGGACGGGGATTCGGGGACGGGGAACCCGAATTTGGAGATTCTCCGCACAACACTAACACGAAGTTCGCTTTGCATGCGGTTGATCAAACGGCGGAAAGATAACGACCATACTCGAATCTTAAATGAGTGAGGGACAATGAAAGGAATTAGAAAACAGGAACGTGGAAAAAATCGTCTGGAATGACTTCAATAAAGCTAACAAAACAAGACGCAGTAAAACGCTTGGAATGGAAACGAATATGAATTAAAATTTCTATTGACACTAATGGGTGGTCGGTCGGATGGATATACAAACCCGCCCAGTCAGAAAATCTTGGTCATGTTCAGCTCGCATCTTAAATTAGGCTTAGGCTTAAGTTTGGACTTAGGCTTAGGCTTCCATTGAACTCTTCCGTTAGACCCGTCAATTCAGAAAATCCTGCGTAAACGCTAACCCTAAACCTAATCCTAAGCCTGAAATGTCCGTTAGGCCAAGTGTCCTTCGGCAAAGTGTCGTTAGAGGAAATGTCTTTCGACTTAGGCAAAGTGAGAGGAGAAATTGGAGGGAGGATGCTATTTATGTGCCTATTCTCGCGAAAACAACCGCAAATGATTAGAAGAATCGCAAACGAGAGGAAACTAAGCTCCAGAATTGCCGACTATTCATTCGTTTGTGCCGAACATATAATAAGATTCGAGAAACGCTCTCAATCAACAAGCTGAACGTTTCACTCAAACGCAATTCAATTTACAGAAAGAAGATAAATTTCCTTATAACAAATAGCTCAACTGTCCATCCACACAACAGCGCTGCTTATTCCTTCGAATAGCCAATGAATCACACCCAAAAATACCAATTACCAAAAACGAGCCCAATAGAGAAATCAAATGTATGAGCAAAAAATGAAAAATTTGAGTTTATATTTGAAACAATCCTATTTTTTTTTGAAACATACAAATTGAATTTGAAACATTCCAATAGAAATTGAAACAAATGAAAAAAAAAATCCACGAATTTGTCTTATCCAATTGAATTTACTGAAAAAACTGCGGTTATTTTTTCTCTCATTTTTTTTGGATTTCAAAATCGACATTTTTCGCACTGAAAATTTGACGAAGTTATTCGCATCAATAAGTGAGCGTTTTATTTTTAGTACTTTGAATTTTGAATGAGTACTTTGAATTTTTCGAGTGTTTCGAGTGCAAATTCGAGTGTTTGCAGGTTTTCTAGCATTAATTGCAAGCTTCAATATTGCACTTTTCTTTATCAAATCTGAGTCTTACTTTTTAGATGCATATGATACTTACACTTGTTAGATCACTTATATCATACTCAGTTGAATCACCCTATCGTATCTGTGGCAGCTTTCAGCATGGAAACTTTATTGACAATAAGTTATTCAAGCGAAACGAATCGCCAGCTTCACTCATTCCTAACCTTCAGATTTCATCGTCTTAACTAAATTCGATCTTTGCCAATTGAATCCATGCAAAATATGAATAGTCTCATTTCTTAATGACCGAAAGCAATCTCAAATGTACTGTAAGCCGTCATCTGATGTACAATGAAAGATGTACTCACTACAAGAAACATTCCACATGAATGTAGTGATAATGATGCTATTCAAAATGTTTTCAAGTTATCACTGAATCAACAAGAGCAGACGGACAACTAGTGGGAAGTGTGCTTTCTGAAGAGTGTTTTTCGTGGATGGATATTCAGCGAAAATATCCGAGAAGAAGCAACCATCACATCCGTTTGTGTAAACACGGAAGAAAATGTCAAGTAAATATGTGCACTGACTGCATTCGCTCGCAATCGAATGAAACTCAGTGAACATTGCATTCGTTATTTTTGCTTGATTGCCTATTGCATACGAATGAACGCAACTCTAATCAAATGCACAAAGAAGCATCTCTTTACAATAACAATAGTGAAAACATTCAGTACACAGTAAACAATCAAAACGATGAAAATAACTACAAAATGGGATGTTGGCTTGAGAATATTCGAATGGAATTGCCACTAAAAGACATCGATTTGGAATCAATGTTCGCGTGATATCAATGAGAATCTAACTATAGCAAATTCCTTCGAATAATTGGAATATTTTAATATTTCATGAAATTCACGCATAAATTAGCGATTTAGCCTCGTTCACTGGATCACCACAAACGGGAAGTTGCCATAGCAATTGCTGAGAAAATCAGATTATGTCACATTTGATGAAGTATTCTAGTAGATCTTAAGCAACCAGCCACGGTGAAATAAATGGAGTGGAATGATGCGAAAAAGTCCAGAAAGTGAAGCTATAACCGTCAGTATCAAAGTGTTTCCTTCCTTAGAAGGTATCCTATTAGCTTTTCAAAAAACGAAGTGTGCTCACTTAAATAATAACGAAGCAATTAAGAGAACACGACGACTCATTCGAGTAAGACTGTAGTCGTAAATTTACTCGTAACAGGCAATTTTATGAGCTGAAGCGATAATTGAAGAGTGTTGATAGTCGTATCTGAACGATACACCCGAGTGGTGCGTATAAATCAACTCGATGAATTACGTACTTGGTTCTGAGACCATGAATGAATGTTTTATAAAATCTCATCATCAGAATTATTGATGCACTGATTGGAAATACAATCTCATGGAAAGATAAAATTCTGTATACGTCATAAGGAGAAGTCTGCGTGAAAGTCTGCTAAACGAAAAAAAAGTGGAATGAATTGTGCAATGAAACAACTCACTTATGATTTATGAAGTCATAAGTTTGAAGTTGGTATTTGACATAGAAGTTAGCATTTGGAAGTTCGTATTTGACATGGAAGATATTTCTTCTTTTCCAGGAAACTGAGAATGTTAAATTGACATGAAACTAATATCAAATGAGATTGATGTTTCTATTAATGAAAATTAAATAATCTAGTCAAATGAGCAATCGAAGATGACTAGAGTCACTAGATTTAGTTAACTGAATGAAATAAATGGCAAGATTATAAGAGGTTGGAGTCACTGATGTCTTCTTGAAAGATTCACGGAAGTATATGAAAAAAGAATTCGATGCAAACGTTGTTAAAAACCCGAAAGATATTCAGTTCTCAAAAGAAATGGGTTTTGAAAAATCGCTCGGTGTTGTAACCGATCGTATGTGAGAGAATTCCACTTCTGCAATTCACTTACAATTAGAGTCATTTCGAAAAACTTTGATGAAACAAAAAAGATTCCATCGTGCTTCCCTCATTCTGCAGTCGACGAAAAATTCCACCATTGAAATACTTCATGAAAACTGTGAAAACTAGAAGAAATTTCTTATTTTCCATGAAACTGAGAATGACAAATTGTTTACCGCTAATAGATCAGATTAAGAAATATCAACGAGCATTAGGTCAAAATCTATCGATAAGATTAGGCTGATCACAACCAATTGTTTTCTGGTCAAATTCTCAGAAATCGCTTCCAATATTATGATATATTTCTTGCTTATGCTGCTGTTGGATACTAAACAATTTCAAAGAACTGCGTTCTATTCGAGCATTAAGAGTGCTCATAAAACTTTCGTTTTATGATTTCGCATGAAAAGCTTTTAAGAATGTTTGTTCCGGAAATGATCGCCTTAATAGTTTCTGCATTATTATGATACATTTTAAGTGCAATGTAGTAATGTTAAAAACTCCGCACTCATAAATTCTTGTGACTGATTGATTGCAAAGCAATAAAAAAGATAAGTAGTTGAGAACTTGCTGACAAAAAATCCTATTCAGATCAATCCGCATTCGTTATGATATTATGATAACAGTGTTATGTGATCTAATTTGCATATAGTGATCTTCTTTGCGGGTAATGATCTCATTTGTGATCTAGTGATCTAACGGGTAGTGATCCATTTTGCATATAGTGATCTTCTTTGCATACGGTTATCTTAAGAAATTGTATACAAGAATTCTATATAAGTGAGACATCTCATTTGTCTTCTGTCTTCGTCACTAGTTCGAGAACGACAGGCGGTTCTCCACCGTTATCTAGGTTTTCAAGTAAATGTCATTATTCGTCTAGGCGTAATCTGCACAAGGCGGCAAACCCAACAAACAGCTGCTAAACATGTGGAATATGTAAGAATGTAACTTCCAAACTATGGGATATTACTGAAAGCGAGTGAACGATAAATGAATAAATAATTATTACTGCAGACAGACAAATGAATGAATGATTAATAATCAGTTGCATAGACGAATGAACTAATAACTGAGTTTCAAAGTGATGCAGGACGGTAGGCTTGAATGTATCGAAGCTATATTTCTATAGTGGGACTATTAATTATTACTTGGACATCGAGTGGTTGTTTCGTCAATCGCAATGAGCGATCAGCAGAATATTCATTTTACTAGAGTAATGATTATTTATTGACTTGGTATTTGGCTGCGTCTTATTATGCAAAGTGTTCATGGCGACTAATTATTTACTCGGTTGTGTTCGGTTGGCCTGCTCGCCTAGCCAGCGGGGTGGCGTAAATTGAGGCTAAAACAACGCACACGGAAACGTGAGCATTGTGGCCAGCAACGTTATTAACGTTTGATAGCCTGCTTGCCAATCCAGGTAATCCAGGTAATATTTCTATAGTAATCTACAAAATCCGTTGATCTATAGTGATCAGGTGCATATCAATGGGTACCTCAGCGCTGGTTGAGATAGCTTTAATCAAATAGCAGCTATAGCTTCTCAACTATGCAAATTCGCCCGACAGAATATACATTTTTCTGAATGTGGAATATGTAAAAATGTAACGCACAAACTATGGGATATTTCAGAAAGCGAGTGTGCGATAAATGAATCAATAATTATTGCTAGAGGCAAACAAGTGAATGAATGATTAATAATCGCAGACGGGTAAATTTTTTAAATTTTGAATTTTAATAAAATTAAATTTAAATTTTCAAAGATTTCAAAGTGATCATATATGAATTCAAAAATACACTGATAATGACCAGTTTACACACAAATGTTAACATCTCTATTACATCATAAAGTACCATTTTGCAATAATTAGCTCATGATGATGTGCCATTTGAGTAAGGATATTCCTGAATTGTTCATTAATGTATGATCATATCTTTTTTCTTAAGTCTATCAATCACTAGGCCACAAATGTCGATGTGTCACTAGCAGACGTCAAAAAAAACTAGAATTTGAGATCAAGAGATCTCAAACTGTGACTTCTCAAGCTCTTACGCAAATGAGATTCAATGTCAACGCATTACTCATCATAAATAAACTAATAATAATAGTCGGGAAAATTAACAATATTGATCAACATTAATATTGCTACTTGGACGTCGAGTGGTTGTTTTGTCAATCGCTGCGAGCAATCGGCGGAATACTTATATTACTAGAGTTATGATTATCTATTGGATTGGTATTTGGCTACGATTAATTATGCAAAACATTCATGGCAACTAGTTAGCTAGTGGGTTGTATTCGGTTGACCTGCTCGCCTAGCCAGCGGGGTGGCGTGAATTGCGGCCAAAACAATGCGCACGTAAACGCGAGCATTGTGGCTAGCAACGTTACAAACGTTTGATAGCCTGGCCAATCCAGGTAATCCAGGTAATAGTCTCAAAATTTCACGTTCTCATTGCCAACAACTGGTTGTAACAATTCTCACATAAAATTTAGAATAAAAGGATCATGAAAAATCAACGATAAATGAAAAACACAGTATCGAATCAACTGTTCAGTTGCTATTTTCTCTCCAAAGAGGTGAACAACGATCCATAATGAATTGTGAATTCATTTGAGTGTTAAATTGTACAATGTTTCGTTTGATTCATTCCATTTAGCATTTAGACAGTTCACTGAATCTTCTGACGAGACTCTTTTGTTTGCTTGTCCTATCCTTTTATGCCCTCTTTTGTTTGCTTTTCCTTTAAGCATGCTTCATTTAGTCCATTTTATTGGCCGTTTCATCTCATGGTTTGCTCTATTTTTTATTTGATTCGATTATACGGTCAGCCATTCAACACTTTCGAAGTGAAACACACAAACACCTACATACAAAACATTCAATTTGTTACTAATCTGTTCTCGTCTCACAAAAGGCTAAAATTTTTCAGCAAAATTCTCTCCTAATCTCCCTCACTAAACTTTCAATAAAAACACGCTCAATAGGTGCCATACTGTCAATCGACCTAATTTTCAAGCTTAAGCACTTCACAGTTCCGCGAGTTTATCACTACATAAACTACATGCAGTGGCTAATTATATGCTTTCGGCTGCACTTAATGACAACAATGTTTGCAGCAGAACATCACATAATTTGAGGAATGCTGATCAAATTGCTCACATGGAGTTGCTCAATTCACTACACAAAGATAAGCTTTGCAGCTAATTACACAAAAATCGTCAATGAACGAGAAATTAAAATTCCCCGAAGACTCATCGTACTATAGTATTCGAATTGTGAAAGCAAACTTTCTTCTCAGAAGAGTATCGCCGCTCAAAAACAAATTTAAGCAGTATAAAACGAGTCATACATTGAATCATCCTTCATTGTGAATATTAAAGACACTGAAGTCATATTTTATGGGTAAAGGTCTACCTAAATTGGCAAGATTGTCCAATTTCATGAATCGTATATTCTTCTTCAGTTCAGATAAGAAGATGGTGCTAAGCACAAGGTAATGCTTGCTTGTGTTGAGATCTTGTTTAAGGACATGACATATGCAAAAGTCTAATTTCACCTGACTCTTAAATCCCATCATAAGCTCAGTTATTGAACCAGATGAATGTCACCGATAAAACTTGAAACAATTTCATTAAACCAAACTAATCATAAAAACGCATCTGCACAACAAGTCAAACCATATAGTAAACAAAAAATTCCATTAAAAGATCAAAGTCAATGATATACTGGCTGGCAAAAGATATTCAACAGAATAATGTCCACGATCAGTAAATATGTATGAACGGGAAAACAAAACAAGCAACTTGAAATGCAAAAATCAGAAACGTGCTTAATTTTCCAGAAGAGCGATGAAACATATCTGAAAAACAAACAAACGCAAAACAAAAAACTTTACAAATAAACCCACCTGCAACATGACATGATGATGTCAATTGCTGTTGAATCGACGAAATTAGTCGTGGAATACGCGATCGAGAACGACAGATTTGGGAATACCACCGAGATTAGACTGCAACGCCCGGATGACGGAGCCTTCTGAGTAGAACTGACTGATTCCAGATAGTCGCACCAACAACACTGGCAGAAGACTCCAATAATACTGTGTGTGACCAACGGTAACAGTTTCGATAAGCAGCACAACGCCGTGGATATACTTTTGTTGTTGATTAACTCTAAAATGTACGCTTATTAAGTAAGCTCTTCGCAATGTTCATGCAATCGTGTTTGTGACGTTTGAAAGGCGTAGAATGTCGACAGTACGTTAGCACGCATATTTCCATGATGTTGTTGCGCGATTAAATGTAGTTCTTTAAATAAATTATCATAGAGATGGTGACATCGGAAGTGACGATGCGAGCGACATTAGAGCTTACTCATCACATGAGAGTTCATAAACAGCGTTCCTACTAATCAAATATCTCGTGATATTTATCCGGAATTGTAATTTCCAATCAAAATTCATTTCTGCTCATTTCTATAGTTATGAAATTCCCGAGTGATCACATATATAGGTGAAATTTTTCCGACGAAACGAGACGAGAGCAAACAAGGCATTGATGCTATCATATGCTGCAGATGGATTCGAATGAGATTCTTTTTCGGTTAGACCACATCGTTGATTTTAATGAGTGAGTGCAATTGCGGAACAAGGAAAGGAAATGAATCAGTTGTATGAAATTGATCTTTTTTTGCTGACTGTGAGTTCTTTTGATCTATTGAAAATGATCAAAGATCTTTTGAAAAATATTTCCCGATCTCATCAATGAAACTGAAAACTGCCTTAAGAAACGACAATAAGACTGCATAACGTAAAAATTCCTAGAATCTGCTCAGTTCAGTTGTTCAGTTGCTTGTTATTCAGTTTAGGTTGTGCAGAGTCTCGAATTGCAAGCTATAGTTCATTTAGGATCATTACTGAATCGGAAAGATGCCATCATAAAACACGATGAATTAAGATGTTACAGTATACTTCGATGCTGACAAAAAGACGGAACACGAAGACTTTGTGTATCCACTAATTGTGAATCAGATGCATTTTAGAACTTTCATCCAAATTTCTTTCTAACAAAATGACATCAGATCTATTTTATTATCTAATAGTAAATTTGATTGCCGTCTTGCAATGTTTTTCTTTTCTGCAATAGTAAGATGTTTGCTTGCAGACAAAATGAAAAGGTTTGATAGAGTAAATTAAAACATTCACAGTTACACTTAAAAGCACTGGTTGTAATGATGTTTTCAAGCCGTCATTCAGAACCATTCAGACACAACGTACTTCGCAAGCAACCTCTACGTTGATTACATACGAAACTGGTCTGCAAATGAAATCTAAATTTCAAAAGCAAAAATTCTGCTGCATTTTGTTAATGCTACAAAATTGGCGTTGAGATATTCATGAAAACCCGAATTCAGCACCAAAAAAAGGAACACTCCACCTCGAAACTACAAATCATAAAATTACAATTAAGTAATGCCGTGTAAGATGCGATACTGATGACGATCAAATATATAACTGGAGAATCGATATTATGTAATGCTGGTGGATATGAGGCATCGGATGAAATCTGCTAGCGATCGCAACAGGAATGAGTTTGAATCAACTGCTCACGCATTTTTAACAGCTTCAATTAGTCACGTGCGATCGTTCACATCATGTGCGTCACTGAATAGCATGACACCATTCAACGATACGAGTTCAATCGGTTTGTATCTGACAATGAGAATTTAGTTCTTGAATAGGTTGGAACGCACTTATTCCGATTCACATTTGTATATAACTAGTTTTTTTCCGACAAGTCGCCAGTTTTTCAGAGACCTATGAGAAGCTATCGTAATCGAACAATAAGCGAGCTCTTCAACGAGATCGTTATTTGCGATAATAATCGCCTAAAGAACAATCGCACTATCGACTCATGTAATCACGAGTGAATTCAAATCAAATCGCGCAGCAATAACGACTCAAAGCAATTTTATAATGCGTTTTTCAATTTAACAAAAGAACCGAATGAAATTTTCTAGCAATTTTTCCTGTTCTATTCTATTCTATCCTACATTTTTCTGCTCTAATAATTTTTACCGAAAAATGCACCAGATGCGTGACACCCGAATGATTTCTGCCTCAGTTGATTTGAATAAATTGAGTTAAATGAAATGACTGTTTCCAGGCTGTAAACAGAAATGAATATAATCAATGATATGACGTAGAAGGCGAAGCAGGCAAGTATCGCTTCTCATAACTTCGATAGTATAGAAAAGTATGCTTGAAATTTTTTGAAATTCTTGCAATGATAACAATACTAATCAATTCATTAGTCACAGAGTATATGATAGAATGTTAATGCAATGACAAAGACGTCCATAACAATAATAATAAATCTAATGGCACTAACAATAATGATAATAATGACAACAGCAACACCAGTAATGATGATAACAAAAATGATAGTAGCAACAAACATTTTCATGGGATTCCAAAATATCGAGCAATCGAACAAATTCCACTGGTTGCAATTCGCATTCCGTGTTCATTCAGCTTCTCCTGTGTATCAATTATCAATTCCTGAAGATATTGATTCTCAAATAAATTCTCGTATTCAAGACGAAACATCGTTTCGGTGATATTATTATGTCATAAAAGACTCTAATTACAGAGAAATCTGATCTCGAAAACAAACTATTAGTGGGCAATCAAAGCCGTCACGGATTAGTCCAATAGATGTTTGATTGATCACTTGAACTCGAACTTTCGTATCAAATAATCTCATTAAAAATCAAATAACCTGATTAAAAATTCATCAGATTGTTGTCTCGTTTACGTATACTATCAACAAGTGTTCTGTAATTCACTCAATCAGTTTGAATGATCACACTATAAGAATGCTCTACTTTTGTGCAGTATACTGTATCCACCCATTAATATAACTCGTAAACCTATCGTACTGATGGTCCGCAATCATCGTGACTCCTAAAGGATGAAAGAGAAGGAATTGTACACCTGCTTTGAAGGTTAACGTTAACGAATTCCACACAAAACCCAAATGCATCGCACAACAATAAGCGACTTTCAAAAGACGACGATGTACAACTCAAAAACGTGCATTTGATTACACATACGATAATCAGATACTAACTCGATAGATGCTAAAAAAGTTTGCCAATATGCTCTTCCCCAATCGAATAAACAAAGTGATTTGAGCGAACACAGCGTTTGCCTTGTCATCGATCAACGACGGAATCGTCAGTGAACAATTCGAATAGAATTCCAAAAACGTCAACCAGACATCTCGGCCAATTCCAAGCCAATTTTGTTGCCTCCACCTTGAGTAAACCTTGAAGAAACAAACTTTTTCATTCATCTTCAAATACTTTTCTGCCTCGTTTCTACGTTGGTTGAATTAAACTCTTTGTTCAAATCAAATTTTCCATCCCTTCAAATGTATTGAATATTTCCGTCTTGCAAATTATTTTAAATACGAAGTACGCTACAACTTTTTAGACGTGATCACATGTCACAGCAATTCTTTTCCGAAAACGCATTGAAAATCACTTTTGTTTTAAGACTTTCTATGGAATGTAAACGCTTTCTTTCAGTTCACTCAACTATGTCATATAATTATAACGAATTTATTCCAATAATAATTATGAATTATAATTTATTCTATGAATTATACTCTTTTCGATTTCGTGTTTGCGATTTAAAGAGCACGGAAATGAATAGAGGTAATGTGGTTACATGAATAAGTCATATAAATAGTTACTAACAAGGGAAGGTCACGAACTTACCCCAACGTTTCGGGATGAGATGTAAATCACATTGTAAGTTGGCGTAAGTTCGTGACCTTCTCTTTTAAGATGAAATCATGAAATCACTTTAACAGTTATAAGAGAATGTCTTTTGACGTGCACGGAAACACTTCGCTAGCTATTAAACTTCATTATGAAGTGAATTGCTGTCAATGTTGACGGTTGTGTGCAGAACATAAGTAAGTATCATATAATTATAATATGCGACGCTAGTATCATATAATTATAGTGAATTTATTCCATAACGTTTTCGAATTTGTATTTGCGATTTAACGAGCATGAAAATGTTTTCCGAAAACACATTGAAAATCACTTTTGTTTTAAGACTTTCTATGGAATGTAAATGTTTTCTTTCAGTTCAGTCAACTATGTAAGTAGTATGCCATGCCAGTGTCATATAATTATAGCGAATTTATTCCAAGAATAATTATGAATTATAATTTATTCTATTCAGTAAATACAGTGATTAAACGCAAATCATCATCGATCATCAATGAAACCTAACATCAAAGTTACTCTTTTATTATAAACCACATCCTATATTATTGCTGGTATCATTTCTTAAATCATTTGGATCACCTGGCTTGACAATGTACTATTGCCGAATGGCATCAACCGATCGCAGCATGACTCAGCACTGATGCATTCAGATAGCTTATTTATATAGGAATAATAGCATTTGAGATAGCATTCGATAGAATTACTGACTGCATCAATTTTATGAAAATTTTCAGGAAGGATTCGGATCTTATCAGAAAACGAAGCACTTTTATATCATGAATCTAGAAGTTCCGAATGAAAATTAATTAAAGAATAGAAATGTCAATTGTGCACACATTTCACCTGTTTGTGATAGATTATTCATCCGGCTATCAATTCAATCAACTCAGTCAACTGTCTCAAAATTTCACCTGATTGTGATCGATTATTCATCTGATTATCAATTCGATAAACTCAGTCAATAAGATGCACTCAGCTCAATGTTTTCACTGCGTTAAAGGTTGTTTCTTTGGGGTCAATAAAAATCGCACGGTGTAGGCGAGCAAACAATGCTCTAATTGACACTGAAATGAAACGAAATGATATTTACAGTTTGCATTGTAGCGAACAGTTCATTTCCCATTCATCATCAAGCTAAGATGATTAAATATTAATTGCCAAGTTTCCGTGTGCGTGTGCGAGATCAATTCGAAAAGTTTCATTAGTTGCCCATAAATTTATCCACTTCGACATTAATACCAAATCGAAATATGAAAAACTCCGCATACGGTGCATCGTTTCAACTACTTCAAAATGATTCAACCTTCAGAAAACGACTTTCAGAAATATCAAAGAGATGTCATTTCAATGTCATCGCCAGATAACCTTAAACAAGAAAAAAAGTAATTTAGAGGAAATCTGCACGCCTTACTGCTTGTGCTTTTGAAAACGCCCGCTTCGAGCGAGCTAACAGCGTAAAACTAACCAATCTTTTTCACACAAAAACCGATCCTTTCAAAGTGAAATGCAAAATGAAATATGGTGCAAATCCGCAAAATATATCAGATCACATGATCAAAGAAACTCTCCAATCTACGGATCACCGAGGAAAAAAGATCAAACAGAATTATTCGTTTGGATAGAGCACTTTCAAGTTTTTTTCAGTCCATAGGCACAAGTTTACACAAACTTGATTCCCACAATTGCACAATTACGATAATCAATGGATGGCATTTCAAAATGCCAAGGAGCAAGTCACATTTGCACGAAATTAAGTATGAGTTGGGTGATGAATTAACAAATTATCTAAACAATAAGTCACCATAGATCTTTCAAAAAAGAACTTCGATTGAAAATTCAGAATCGAAATCACGCTTTTTCAACGTAGTGCATGAAAGCAATGCTAATGAATGATGACTGCTGCGATTGAAATTCCACAAAAGTGAATATTTTTAGATGAATATTTTTAGACGGGGAATGTAAACGAATAGAATAATACCTAATCTCAATTGAAACAAATCCGAACCTCTCAATAGCACGTGAATACAATTAAATAATTGATGAAATGACATCGCAAACACGATAATAGATGGATACATCTGCAATGAATGCAACAGACTTCAATAGGTATTGCTCCCTAATCAGCTAATTCAAGCGAAATGAAGAGCGCTCTCGATTTGTGATAATTATATACTCATACGAATTTACAGATCACTTGCATTCGCTGAATCAGTGTCGAGAGCAGAATATCATTACTGCAATTGCAACAAAATGTACGCATATCTTTTAGTATTGATGAATCAACGGAAAGCTTTATCTCTTAATGAGATATTTCGTTACAGTTGCTCTAGGAATGAATATGTTGAATTGCTTATAAACTACAATAAATTTTATCTTTGATTATTAAAGACAAACAAATCACGTCTATACCATAGAAATCTATCTAACGGAAATTGTTGCTAAGCATTGGTCTGATCACAAGAATGAATACAATTCTACACCTCAAAGTTTACATCAATTAGTTCACATGAATGAATGAATGAATGAACTTAATTGTCAAATGTCAATAACTGAAACAATTCGAAGGAATGCACTGATTTTTTAAGTCACCACAAAAATTTAAAGTCAAGTGAAGTAATCAACAGGATTAGCCTGATATTTGGTGGTACAATCAACTGTTAATCTTTTGAGATACTCATGGGATTAGCAGTGCGACGTATACGTCTAGACGTTCAGCTATATTTTTCAAAGTAAACAATATCCGTCAGCAATACGTACGCTCTCTTGAAAGCGTAAAATTTTTTGTTTTATTCGATCGACATCAATGTGATATTGAGTAAATTTGCAACTTATACAGTACCCAGCTTGAATATGATACTTCTGATGCTCTCAGAGATCATTGTAAGGATGAAATTTTCAAAAAATAATGTAAATCTGATCTCTAACTTGCTCAGTAACCTATTATTATAAATATATCAAGAGCAAAAGTATCATTTTTATCTGAAAATTGAAGAGTAAGTGAACATTTAAATTTGCTCAAAGCTGTAACGATCTCTTGTCAAACAGTAAAAAGTGCAAGTCTTTTTTTTTCGAAATCAAGTGCTGTTATACTAACATCATTGATGTTGCCAGCCTATGATCAAGCCAGGCTACGATCTGTTTTGTATCCAATTACCTATTCATAATATCACCATTGCTAATTTCCAGCTTCATTGAATAATTGATGTTTTTGACGAAGGCAAACACCCTCTCAACGGGAAAAGTTGCACAGGGAAAAGATTTGAATGCAATGTGAAAGCGTGACAGCGATTAAAATTACCTCTGTAATTACTGGTATTCTTTAGCACTGTTTGGATTATGTTATCGCCAAACTGAGAGCAATTTTGCCGTTTCCAGTGATCCACTCATATTGCGTCCACTTGTTTCCAGCTAACGCAAAGAGGAGCGTATACGTTCAAAAAGCATCTGCCTGTCAACGTGGAATCTTGATGAAATTTCGAGACTATTATGAATAATAAATAAAGCAACTCGCAATGTTTCAGACGTAGTAACGTTGAATCTTTATCCGAGTGTGCTTATTCATGAGAAACGAATACAAATGTGGCATTTAAGAGAGGAAATTGTAGAAAAACCATTGCCAAAAAAGTTGAATAAATCGAACGCACAAAAAACACGGACCGATCATAGCAAACGTATGTATATACCAAGAGACAAAAAAAGGCATTTCAACACAGCACAATCAGCAATTGCGCACATCCTTAATGATAATTCAAATTTTACAATTTTCCTATCAAATTCAAGGCAATCACTCCATCAATTTCCCTCACCCATAACCAAAGAGTCTGTAGAATCCTTCAGAAATCAACAAGAAACAAACTCAAATTAATTCAGAATCTAAACAAAACACAAATGCAACAACTCCTCCTTATCTAAGAACATCCGTGAAATGAATCTCAGCCTATTGCTGCAAATTTTTGCGGAAAACACAAACGTTCTCAAGACAAACTGGCCTAAGTCATTCCAAAATTCCCATCAATACTCTCCTTTCCCACAAATCAATTCACTCCTACAATAAATTCTATCAAAACTTATCCTGCAGCAAACGCACATCTCCTATCAGCTAATACCCCCACATCAGATGTTGTTCTTGAAGGTGAACGGATCTTCAATGGGATACTATAACTCATTGGTTAAAACAGATTGCTTTCGGATATAAATCACCACAACTCTGATTTTTTCAAACCCATTTCTAGCTATAACCATTAGAATTTGCTTCATAAATTACCAGAAAACACTCCAAAATAGCTAAATACCTAGAAAATACTACAACTGATACATTTAACAAACCCAATCAATTATCAGCAAGAACATTCATCTGAATACTGAGTGACAAACATTCAATTTAACATATTGCGAAGAAATTAAAATGACAACTTGAATATTAACAGAACAGTCGATGATACTTTTAAGAGCAATGAAATACGAGATGAATTGTAGCCAATAACGCAAAATTTACAGTGAATTCCAATGAAACTGCTCATCAAAAAACGAAAAGAAACGAAACGAAACGCGACCAAACATGCCAAAACGAACCAATTCAACAACCAAGAACGAATACATTCACCAAAATCGCATCCCAAAATCACTGAACACATTCGAAAAACACAATACAATAGCGGTGGTCATCAGCATGGATGAATGGATGCATTTTCGAGTAAAACACTGAAACCGACGACAATACTGCATTGAAACAATTCACAGGAAAGGTTTCTTGTTCAAAGTCGAATAAAATTTGCCACTTTGCTTATGAAAACACGAGTGAAAAAGCGCACATGTGGACATCGCAAATGCTACACAAGCAATAACAACACAATAATGTAGGTCGCATGTCATCTGAATGAACCGAACGAAGCCCGATTATACACCAACGAGCACACATGCACACGACAAGAATGAAACTGAAACCGTTCACTCACTGCCCACTGTCACTATACGCATTCGAGAGTGCACAGAACACAACTGTTGTGACAATGATCATCATAGTCAATAATCAATGATACTCGTAAACTATTCACGCAACAAAGAATAAAAAAACAATGCAAAATGATTTGATCAACCCATAGAACCCAACCCACAGGATTTCAGCACTTCGTTGTTCACTCGCTTATATAGTATCAAAAAATTTCTGGCCAATAGCTGAGAAATTGCTACATAAACTGCTACAAATTCGTGATTTCAGGTAAATGCTTCGGGAGCATTTCTCTCTTCCTTTCTTCTAAACACCTCAACACGAGAGATATTCGTCGTAAACAATAATATCTACACAATCAAAACACAAAACACGATGAATGAAATATAAAATAAAATTGACGCAAATTAACGCATTCGTACCATAACACATGCATCTTTTTCTAATGAATTCCACTCTTTTCAACTTCCTAATGAACTCTTTCTAATGAATTCCACTCTTTTCAACTTCCTAATGAATTCCATTGTTCAGCTCACCCTTCATCCAACTGAACACAACTATCCTACAGACAATTTGCACTGTTCGAAATTTAATTTAGATTGTGCATTTGAACCCAAATTTGCTCAGCTTTTTGATTCTACACACACAACCACCTCATCCCGTATCAAACAATAACACCTCACGATCGTCGTATCAGCTCTTCTACCACCCCGTAAAACGAATGATCAACGCAAACCATTGGAACAAAATGAACAATGAGGCCGATAGATGGATGGATCGATGTACGAATACAAAACACAATTTACATCATATCAAAAAACAAACAGACAAATTAATTGTCAACGTGATGAGCTATCGATACGATGCAGACAGCACAATCCCAAGAGAAATTGCAATCAGAGCTTAAGTACAACAACGCCAGAAATCAACGAACACGCTATGATAATGATAATAACCATAATCATAACAACAATAATATTCGAGTAATAATAACAATATTCATAATCATAATAACAAATACAATAATGAAACATCAGCGCTGATGATACGAAAAGATAACACTTACAAAAACTATTCGAATAATAACATTTCCAGAACAATAATATGAATTATAACACTAATGACAATACCATCGATAAAACCGCAATGAAATTGATAATGATAACAGTGAACAACACTCAACACACGAAAATTGATTGGTATAAAGCTGAACAGCACAAAATTCATCGGAAATCTCACAACCGATTCAACCGCAACCAATTTTTAACAAGCACATCCACCCACTCTTATTCGTGCCATTTCGAAAACACCACAAAAACGATCGATCCAAAATAAACAAACAAAACTGATCGAAAACACCCGAATTGTGCCCAACGATCTCTCACCGATATTCAAATCATCATAATTGCACACTCAAACACACATTCCAACAGTATACATCAAGCATTTTGTTCGATGATATTCACAACTCATTACGCATTATACACAAACGCACGTAGACGAACTCAAAAATATACTCCGATTCCCATAACCCTTCTCAAACACATTCCAAAAATTCCCATTTATATTCATTTGCGTCGTTTTGGATGCGGTTCTCTGCCTTTCGATGACGACGAATGCCTTCGTTTGTCGATTTCACGTCGATGCGATGATGATTTTACATGATGCGATGTTTGCTCCTCTTCGCCTCGATCACGTGCACGATCCGCTACAAAACAACAACCATTCAATTCAAATAATTCCCAACCCAAACCAATTTTGTCGCCACCAATTTCTCAAACATTCCCATAAAAATAAAAGTTCTGACAGAAAGAGGGTGAACTTTTCATCACAAACGCATTCTCTCAAGTACAACAACAAAAAATTCAAATTGAAACTTCCCTAGTTCCGAATAAAAATCTTCCAAATGCAACCAAAAACCAAAACGAAACAATCAACCAACCTCTCTGCGCCTCTTCCTCCAAATCACTCCAGTCCTTCCCTTCACTCTCCTCACTATCCATACTCGCTTCAGATTCTGAAAATACAAAAACAGAATGACGCATTTTTGCAAAAAAAATAAATTAAAAAACCCAAACAAATCACCAAAACAATAGAAAATCGCAAGCTACATTGCACTTCCCACCTTCCAGAATACACTCCAAAATTGTAAAAATTCTTTCGAATCAAAACTAAAAACTTCTCTCTGCTGACGTTCACTTTAAAGTTTACTTCCCTTTCAAACCACTTCAATGACCAATCACGTTTCGACTAAAACTCACTCAATCAGTTCACTAGAATCGATCACCGTTCACCGTTCAACAAAACTCATTTTCCATCGATTCAAACTCACTTAAATTTGTCGATTCCCTTCTTATTCCTACCCTACATTTAACATAAACTATACCTATTATTGTCAACCTAATCACACCTTTCATACACACACCATCTTCAATCATTTCAATAACATAATCATCCAGATGAAACATTCAAAAAAATTTCAATAAACCCGACGTAAGCACATAAAAAACAACAAAACATCATCCAAAAACATAAACCCAACAAGCATCCAACTCACCAGATTCGGTGGTTTCCTCGCCAGATTCCTCTTCGTCCTCATCCTCATCCTCGCCTTCTGAAAAAAACAAACAACCATGGCTCAAAACCAAGTTGAACGACGACTGACTTCTAAACTGGCTCAATCAACTGACCTCAACGCATGATGGAAGAGGGATACTTTCACGATTTTGAGATCACTTAACAAGATGCAAAAACCAAATTCTCCAATAAAAGAAAACTGTGAAATAAAAACGCAAAAAGTTCGCACCCTTACCGCTTTCTTCTTCACTCGGTGTCCACGCCTCTTCGCTTTCCTCATCCTCTTCTTCATCTTCGTTCTGAAAATAATTTTCTTTTTTAAATACTCCAAAATTCGTTAAAAAACTTCGCCACAACTAAGTGCGCAAACGTAAAATCCAATAGACCAACGAATATGATCGACGATAAACTAATGAAAATTAATGTAATCAAAGCAAAAATCTTCCAACAACAACTCCTCACATCACTATCTGCGGCCAAAAAGTTCCATCCACCGTTCTTGAAGAAATCCTCTGGATCATCCAAAATCGTCTTCATAATTTTCACCCAATTCAACGATTGAATACCTTCCGAATAGTAGATATCACATGAACTTAAAAATAATATGTGCTCATAAAAATATCCAAAACACATCCAAAATCACAATAAAACAACGAATACGACAAGACCAAAACGTAACACAACAAAAAATCAACAACAAACAACAAATAAACCACCAACTTAAGCCATTCCTTCACATTGTCCAACGAAATCATCGGGATTTGCTGCACCATTTGTGTTTTGCGATTGTAATCTTTGAAAATGAACACCATATCGAAATTCTTCAACTGGAACGATACACGCTCGAAGTGTACGAACTCCACCTCATCCAATGTTATTACAAATGGAGGCTGAAATGTTTCGTTGTCTTTTTGATTTAATTCGTTTGCTTAAATGCTCGTTCAACATGGCATTGTTCCATCTGCAATACCAAACTCATCAAAACCATTCGCATCGCTCACCTATCTCTCATTTTCATGTTTCCAATGCAACAATAAAAGAAGTGAATTCTTTCAATAAATGAACAAAGATCCGCTTGAATAAAATGGAAACTAAAGAAACGCAAAAGACACGTAAAAGAAAACAAACAAATCAATGAATTTTCACTGAAAAACTTCTCATATTAATATTATAATAATAACAGTAATAAAAAACAGTAATAATAATAACAATAATAATAATAACAATAACAATAATAATATTAACGATATCATAATCACAATTTCCGAGCAATTAACTAACCCATTCAGTGAGATTCACCAGACACGCCGAGGTCGGTTTCAGGGTACACGATGAACGATGCGGCACACCGTAGAAGCCGAGCTCGTTGAAGGGCGAGTCGAAATCGAACGCTTCATTCGTTTGACGAACAACCTTCAAAACACAAAATAACTTGTAATCCTCAATCAATGAACATTTAATATTCACATTCAAAATCCATAAAACTCCAAAAATATCCTTCAGCAACATACCACAATAATATGTGAATTAATAACACAAAAAGCAAACGCTTTCACAAAACTGAAATTTCTTTGCAAATATATTGAAACGTTGACTACATTTCAAAACGCCCAAACCAGCAACGTACCTTATCGCAAAAGTTCTGAAACACTTGATTCAATTTCTTCCGCATTTCACGTTCCATTTGTTCGCTTTGTATGTCGTCACGATCCTGCATATGATGGTATTTACCCAAATCCGTTGTTATCTCACCCACTTCCGTGTAGAATTGAATATCCTGATACTTGCGTTTACCCCATAACACTGGATTCTGCAATTTACAAATTTCTATCACGAGAACATTAACAACGAATCAAATTCTAGAGAAAATTCAAAAAAAACACCCTTTCTGATGAAATATGGCGTACATTTAACAACAAATGTACATACCTTCAAAGTGAAGTGGAGTAAAATAATCATCTCATTATCGCACGGCTGGAAGAACGCGTGCTTGATATTATTATATAGAACATCGATTTTATCACCACGCAACGACGTATAGCGAAAACCTAAAATGGAAGAGTTCGTAGAACAGAAAGAAAAATGTATTCAAAAGGGGAAAAAAAAAACGAAATATAAAGCATGCAAAACTGCTCCTGACGATAAATTAACGCAACTGACAAATTTCTCCCTTTTTTCTCAATCGCCATCAACTCAACTTTCATCTTATCTTATCCCCATCGAACAAACAAAATTCGAACCACTGCCAGTGGCCACCTAATCCACTCTAAACTTCACAACACCCAAAAATAAATCATCAACGAAACATGAATAAATCCAAACTTCACGAATCCCATCCCAAAAATGCATCACCAACTGAACAATTCTGCCTTCCAGCATTTCTTTCATTTCTCTCATCAAACCTTACTCACCATTAGCGTGTGCTTCCAACGAGCCACTCACTCGTTTCGCGATGATATTCGGCCTCACAAACAAATCCTTCAGTTTTGGATTTCCCTTTGCTGTCGACAGAATCAATTTATCCTGTTTGATTGCGCCTTCCTTCTCTCGCTCTTCTGCTTCCTTGAAAATGTCACAAACTATTACTGCAAAACAAAACTCTACCATTCAATATACTCAACCATCTCATCACCATAGTCTTGAATTATCGCTATCCACACCACCAATACTTCAAACTGAATTTCTATCAACACACAAAACAACAACAATTGCTCACAAATCAATAACAACCTGCGTTCTGAATTTCTTCTGCATCTCTTTGATCAATCGAAACGCCGTACTCAAATTATTACTCGGCGCATTGATCTCTCCGGGTTCTTTTATGTTGCTACTTCGGTAGGTTCTGAAAAAAAGTAAACACCTCATTTCATTCCACTTCAATGCATCAAATGATTATTTTCATTTCTCTTTTCATGTTCACCGATTTAAAACAATCCTTTTATAATGTCAACATTATCGCTGCTCAACTGCAAATCTCACTCTTCTCAGACTGAAATTAAAAACTCACAATTCCTTCACATAAGTCGATAACGGATGCGGGAACTGTTGACTATCCTTGCCTATCTGCGAGCCAGGATGCATGAAATTGATACGCAAATAGGTGAAGTCGCCTTCAATCGACTGACTCGTATTCTTGATCATCGAGATGTGAAACGGCACGGGCACACCGAACACAGGCAATATTATCGAGTCATGCCGACGATCTGTATTCAAACAATACATCACAAATATTTATAAATTCATCAGAAATAAAACATTTCTTCAACTCATTCACGATTCAACGAAATGTGAGACAAGAAATCTTTCGTCAACAATATGAAAAAAATTTTCTATTCACTCGAACAAAAAAAGGAAAAAGTGGAAAAGAATCGCTAATAAATTGCACTGAAAATGAATAATTTTTGGTTTTTAATCGCTTCAACTCACTCACCCACATATATGTTCAACTTGTCCACTTCTGGCTCTTTCGGAAATTTCTCGTAGCTTTTGTAGGAAACGTTCGATTTTTTCACCGTTTTCGTATCTTTTTTTCCGGTTTGTTCGGCCAAACGTTCTTTGGCAGTCTCGTTGAGACGCTTTGCCAACTCTTTTTGATGCTCCTTTCGTTTATCTTCGTTTGTTGTTTTATTCTGAATGTTCGTTCATCACAAAACGCATAATTTTTGCAATAACAAAATAAAACTCTAAACTCAAATCATTTGACTTCATTCTAAACTTCAAATCACGCCACACACATGCGCTCACTTAAACGAAAACCACTTCAAAAAATTCCTCTTTCCACCTTTCATAAGCAACAAATTCATTCCTCCGTAACGATCCGACAACAAAACAAACAATACCATTGCAAAAAAATTCCAAATGACTTTGAGATTCTTCTCATCAAAAGTCGAATGAATGTACAACCTTTGCAAATTTTTGCATGAAATTTCTATGCAAAAACTGAAAATTCGTCTTCAATAAAAAAAATTCCAACAATGAAAAACGAACGAACCCGGGTTTGCTCTGTCAACAGAACCGATCGTTTCCCTCGTCCCAAATCTACCGTCGTATTCTCCTGTAACTGATTGCCAATGGCAATTATATCAAGTGACCATTTTCATTTTTCAAAACAAAAAATAAAAAATAATACAATCCCAAATCAACACACAACTAAACTATAAACAAAACCACATAACATCATACACTTCAAAAAACTACACCCCGCAAAACCACTCAAACAACCATCAACCCAACAAATAATTTTTTTCAACTTCCCACCCCAACTCCAAATCCAGCACACCCCATCTCCTCATCACTAAACACCCCCAAAAAATAACCAACCTTATTGTCGTCGCCTTGACTTGTCTCTGGTTCGTCTTTGAAACGAATCACATTCGACTTCAGACGTGGTTTGGCTCGTTCAGTTAGGATCTCATTTGCACCTTCCTGAAATTCACATCCATTCAAATGCATTTCGGTCGCTTTGCTTCGCTATCCGAAAACAAAATAAATTCAAAAACCAAACTCATTGAATTAACTATCAAACTTGTGAAACGAATTCCAACTGAATGAATTAAATGAATTCAAAAAAATTATCAAATGAATTGAAAGAATATAAAAACTCATTAAATCAGTCATTAAACTTTTCAAACGAAAACTTAAATGAATGAATTAAACGAATTTTAAAAGAACACATTGAAATGAATGAAACGAACCGCCGACACAATCACGGTGTCCGATAGCAGCAATGCATGCGTCTTCGATTGCTCGTCCTTTGCGTTCGGATCCTGAAGTGACTGCAGGCCAACGTATACGACAAACACCATATTGGGCTTGATGATCCCCGCACACTTTGGACTGATCAACATTGACGACTCACGGAACTCGAGACCAGTCAAGAAACTGAAAAAATCTTCGTTTCAATCATTTCACTCAATCATTTCTCTCTCTTTTCTCAAAAAACAACTCAAACCCTTACGATTTTTATCTAAAAAATTCTTTATCTCTACGACAGATCATCGAAATCTTTCAACAACTCGCAGATTCTTGCAAAAAATTGTCCCATTTTTTACGAAAAATTTTCCAAAGCTCTCGCATAAACCTTTATAACCTTGCATGGCGTTTCTTTAGAAACTTTTCTCATTGAAGTTCCTTCGATCGATTGAAATTCTAAGTTTTCGAGTAAATATTACCAACTGTCGTTTGCCCCTACATCGAATAAGATCTTCAACAAACCCGAAATTATTCTTGATAAGGTGATCCATCAGCGATGCTTTCTTCTCTTTCAGCATGTTTATGCCCACCGTGTACACTTCGGACAATTTGGCACCGGGTTTCAACGCCTCAATGATCGCGTTCTCGACCACCAACAAAATTTCATAGTTCTCTTCCAATTCCTTCGATGGATCCACTAACATTGTCCGACTCAGATTCGAGCAATACGACTGAAACGCTCAACAAAAAATAAAAAATAAAATTCAACTGAAACATTTCAAATGGGATGCATAAATTCACTTCAATTCGCATAACAAAACAAAACTTTCGCTATGAAAAGAAATTTCAGTGATAGCACGTTACTTCATTGAGCATCTTCAGCAAAATATCTGCCGAAAAATGTTCACTCAAAATGTTCATCAAGTCAAATTTCTCAACATAACACACATAAATCACAATAAAATCAAATCAAACTTGCGCCGATACACTCAATTTAACAAACAAACAAAAAACTCACGCGAAAAAATGCCAACCATACGCAAACTAAATAACAACGAATGCAAATATTAAACTTCAAATTCAAAATACAACGCAAACAATCACAAATTCAATAAGAACACCTGATATCTGGCGCCCAAAGAATACACGATCGTCCCATAATGTATCAATTTATCGTTGCTGAAAACAAAACAAAAAAAAATTCTCCTCTTCACTATGCAATCCCCAAAAATCCACCACCGTTGCAATGAGGCAAAACCACCGATATATACTAACAGATCTACAAGACTTCTAACAAAAGACAAACCAATTCAGAACAAATGAAAATGCGAACCTCTCGGCCGAAAGTTTCAAATTGAAATTCCCACCGGACTGTATGATTGGCGTATAGCATGACTCAACGTTACCGTTATCAGCAAGCCTTTGCTGCACTTGAACTGTTGTCATCGCTTTCTCGACATCTTCGGCCAGTCGACTGTGTTTCACCTTCTAAAATCACCAAACATCAAATACAACCCTCTAAAAATGCCCCATTCACTACTATTCCTAACTCTCTGCAATAACAACAACCGTCACAATAAAATCGCCACAAAGCACACCTTTGATTGATCGATTATATCTACAATTTTCTTCCTCAGAAACGACCACGTGTTCACCGAGGCTGTAGCTGCCTTCTTGCACAAATCCACCTCGGTAGAGTCCTTCGGGGCCAGAAGACGTGCAAACGAGGCCGACACATCAACGTCCTGAAATGACACACATCAACGCTTTATCGATGTTTCTCTATTTCATCCACTCAAATAATTTGATTTGATTGCGATCACAGCTTCACTGTAACCTACCAAACTGATGTCGTGTTCTTTCAGAATGGCATCCCAAGATTTTGCAAAATCGGACGTGAATGAATCTTTGCCGAAATGACCGAATGTGCTTCCGGCCTCTTTCATAAACGCCACTATCTTTTCCATATTCGCACGATCTTTATCTGACTGAAATCCAAACACGCTCATACACTTTCATTGACAAAAATGCATCTAAACATGAAACTTTTCCAAAGAAAGCAAAAAACAAAACAAACGAATGAACAACACAATAAAATTTCGCAATCACATTTTCTCAATTATGAAAATTCTCACAAAAACTTTCCCCAAACAACACTAAATTGCAGTGAAACGAATGCGGACATACATGCACACACACACACACCTTTTCACGTAGAATCACCGTTACGGGCGGTAATGAGCCAGTCGCCTCTTTACTTTCGACTGGTTGCAAGAACTGCGCCTTACGGGTACTCGCCAAGAAGTAGAAACCCTTTTTAGTCAGCACTGTCAGAGTGTCGTTCAGTTCATAATTGTATAGCCAAAACTGAAAATTTCATTTGCTGAATCATCTGTAAAACTTGCATCTGTTGTGGAACTGATTACAGTGAGAGAATCGTTGTGAACTGATCGCGAATTTTTCAATTCATATTCATTTTTCAATTTGTTTTCAAGAAGTGAAACATTACACTGAAACACTACACTACAACTGAAAGGCAACATGGAAAGTGTTTCCTCAAAAAGTAAACCTGCAGTGAATTTGATTTGGAATACTGTGAAGCATCCTCATCTGAGCCAACCATGAAAACAAGTGCATCCGTCTTCGACAAAATCTCATCCTTGCCTTCCAACTGAAAACTGCCACAGAACAATGGAAAACATAAATGAAAAGAAGCAAAAAAATGAAAGTTTTTCGAAAACATTTCCACAGAATCGCAGGAAAAGTTTATTGTTTTAGAACCATTCCAAATGTTTGGCAATATCAACTCCTTTAAAAACCTATGCAATCGTAACAATCCACTTACCCAATACTCATAAAGTTTTGTAGTACGTGCTATGAACGTATCTTTATTGACCGTTACTTTGGCCATTGTTCACAAGAGAAACTTCTATCGCGTTCGATCGCCGACGATTCGGGTGTACGCAATTCTTTTGTGTGCAATAGTTGAAAAGGATTTTCTGAAGTTTAAGCTGAAGCATTTTCTCAAAATTTCCGTCTAGAGACCAGCAAATACGACAGAGAAAACATCAACGACTGAGAAAAAATCGTTAACAACTGTACAAACACGGCGAAACAACGACACTAACGATGCGCAAATAACGCAAAACTGTATTTTTTGTTACTCGCTAATCGCAACGTATCTTCAAATGGAAAAATCACGAAAAGTAATTCGAAAATTTAAATGTTGACAGCATATTTGTGAGAATTGCTCGAATACACGAAATTTTGTTATCGGCAGGAAAACTTTGACGTTGTTCAGTGCTTCCTTAGCGACAACCATCGTGGAAGTATCAACGAAAAGTGAGCACGTTACGCCAAAACTTATTTATAGCACATGAATCATTTGGAACGTTTCAAGACATCAACGAAATAAACTCGGCGATAAACAGTGAACATATAATGAACAAATCATCGAAAACCTCATTACTGGTGCCGTGCATAATTAACAATTACTGCAAGCAACGGATCAGTCAGCTCTAAAACAATAAGCCATATCAAATGGAACAGCTTCTTGAACCTCCCACAGCGCTCAAACATTTTCACGGATTTTGAATGCTTAAATGAAGTTGAACAAATAAAGTAAGTTAAAAATACGAAATTGACACTGAGAAATATTCATTTGGCCGTGGTGAAAATGATACTCAGATTGCCATAATGACTAATACCAAGACGAAATAGCGAAAATAATTGGCATCATAATTTCAAATTTGATTTGACGGACACACACATTTATTCTGAGGCAAAAACGAAATTTTCATATTCCTATCACAAATTTGGAAACATTTTCGTACATTCTATGGTTTCACGTAATTGAATCAAGCTCTTTAAGTTTAACCCCGAATATCATCACTAAAAATACCCCCAAAGACCGTGGCAACCCCTGTAAAACCCGTTAAAAATTACATTGAAATTGAACGAAACACCTTTGCGATTTCGCGCGCGCTTACCATCCAATCAGTCATATTTGTAGAAAAATCGCTCGTTTACCAAACGCTCGCTTCGCACCTCACGAGCGATCGCAATATTATAGCGATACGAAATCGCCACTAATGCAAAATCAAATGCATATGCTTATTCCGACACCCTCATCTCATGTCTTGAACTCGCTAGTTTCCAGCTACATGATGATAGTCAACGATGGAATCTCGAAAAGCATAACCAACAAAATATCATTCAAAAAACACAAAGGTACTCCAAATAACCCCAAATTTTGACTGCAATTGTATTTAGCACTAGTAAATGAATACTTAAATTTGAACAATTCTATAATCCAATGTACTCTGTACACACGACGACTACATTGATTCAAAACTCAGTGGAGATAATCAGTAGAATAATGCTGTTGGTCCAGTTTTTTTTAATATACTCTGTACAAACGTACTCTGAATTTCTTTAATGTACTCTGAACAATTCTATAATCCAGTGTACTCTGTGCACACGACAACTACATTGATTCAAAACCCAGTGCAGATAATCAGTACAATAATGTCGTTGTTCCAAATTCTTTAATTAATAACAACATCGATAAAAATCAGTACAAATCATCAAAACAACCAAATAATGAAGACAAAGTAAAAATTATTGAGCGTGAGGCGCTTATTCGGCAACACAAATTAACATCTATGATATCATTAGCACTTGGCATAACACATTAGTAACACTTAGCGCATATTAACATCAATAATATCATTAAAAACAACAACTACTGAGGTGATTACGTTGAGAATAACAACGACAACAATAATAATGATAATAATAAATCATTGAACTTTCGTATCGACCATAAAATAGCTAAAAACTCAAAATGAACCATGCTCATGGAGGAATGATTGATACGAACACCCGAATATCCTCCAACAACGATCGCATTCAGTCCGCATATGAGCCAGCTTGACGAATCGAATAGACAATTGACTAATATCAATTATTCATCGAATAAAATCATTTCGAGCTAACCATTTTCAAACACAGTGAACATTACCAGAAAATTGTTTTAAGAATTTGATTACGAATAAACTGCCGAAGAAATTTTCAACAACATTCTTCAGCACCAATAAGAATGAAGTTGAAACTAATCATTTACATTCTCACAACAAAAACAAATTGTCACACAACTGAAAAGCTTTTGAAATGGTCAAGAATGCATCAAAAACGAATTCCAAATCAAAAAACTGAATAAGTTTCGAAAGGAATTAGGCTTTAAAATGAAAATAAACATTGCTCGAATAAATACAAAGGAACAAAGCTATTCAAATGACACCGGATACGATAATACCGTTAAAACATCCTATGCAAAACCCGACAAGAAATGGCCATTGCCGAACTCGATTTGATTCACGACTGAGAGTGAGGCAATACAATCACTACTGCTGCAAAACCTTCCGACACTGCAAACCACCTCACCGATCATCCCAAATCTCTACCAAATTCTCACAATAATTACCAAAATTTTCGATTGATCAGAACAGAAATTAAAATACTGGGGAATTTTCTCGAAAAACAATTCAAAACCACATAAAAATAATCAACAAGTGCAAAGAAGATGTACAAGTGACTAGTACCTACGGCTTTCTTAACTACGCCAACTACCCGTGCCCACAAATTATGGTATAATAGTACTCCAAGCGCACGTTTAAACCACGTCCTCTAAACGTGGGCGCGGTGTACTACCGTAATTTGAGGGCGCGGCTAGTTACCATAGTTGAGTAAGCCCGTAGGTACTAAAAGAGGTAAACACTTCCACAAATCAGTACAAATGCAATTGAGGTGATTCTGAACGATGAAAATATAACAAACAATACAATTGGAATGTTAAACTCGCGAATCTTCCAATAACAACACTAATAATAACAGTGACAACGACACTAATGACCAGTCATGACAATTAATCAGTAAAAACCAAACGAATCACTGAAGACACTGCAAAGGAACTGGTGCATCGTCGGCCGTATATGCGCCACTTTCCTTAACGAGACGTCTATCCAAACATTCTTCAACACTGTCACGTACCTAAATACGACATCACACGAATGAATGCATGAATATTATCAACAAATAATAACAGTGACCAAAACTAAAACAACAATGATATGAATGAAACAAATCAAATGTTCCAAAAATTCAGGAGAACTCTTAGTGATAACACCTTTGACTATGAACCTCATTTAAGAACCGTGAATCGAAGATATCATCATTTCAAGCAACTTGTTGAATCTCAGACACAATAAGTGTATAAGCCTGATGGATTTTAATCTGAGTGTGACTCAAACGAAGAGCGATAAACAAACGTATACGAGAAAACACTTCAAAAAAAAGATCGTACTCCACTAAACTTAGGCGAAGACTGTGCGAGAGCAAAGACCAGAAGAGTTAAACAGAGTCTCAAATGGAATCAAAGAATAACCTGAATGAAGTTCACGAAAATTACATTCGGAAGCAGGTGAGGTGGGTGGTTATACGATAACACTGCGCTATCATTGTTCCTCAAATGAAATCATTTTGCTTTCATGAACAACGCTCATACGCAATGTAGTATGATCATAACAATTACAATATTAACATAGTAATAATAATAATAACAATAACAATGATAATAATAATAATAATAATAATAATAATAACTGACTTATATCGTCCAACGACATTCACCACAACCGGAACATCCTCCCTCAGTTCTTTCCGGAAGAACTTAATCACATTCGAACTCCACTGACTCTGATCATTCGTTGGTTTTACACCGTATATGCACATTTGTAAGCACATCGGTGGCCGATCACAGTGCCTTTGTTATTATCATTATTATTATCACTGCCATTCTATATCTTTTTTGCAAAAACATTCGTGAGTAGATCACACAACAACCGAAATCAAAACTCACATCGCATGAATTTCGAAGAGAGTCGATAGAATGCGGATTTCTGTGCCACCCGAATCCAGAAAACGTATTCGACAGTAATAATCATCTTTGATCGCCGCCTTCTGAATGAGAAATTCCGCTCAATTAACTGTTCTGGATTCATTTCGAATATTCACAATCAGATCAGATGAATGAATACTTATAAGACAATGCAGCAGCACATGACAATAACACTATTAATAATAAGAGAAATAATCTGATTGAAAATGAACAAGCAAACGAATTCTTCATAAACCGAATCCATCGAATGTTATTTATCCAATTTTCGATATTTTTTGTTTTCGAATTTAACCAAATCGAATAGATTTGTGATATGTATAGTGACAACAAAACTCCTCATACAATCTAAAGAAACAAAATAATACCGTAGTAATAAGTAAATACGACAGTAATACGAATAATACGCTAATTGAATAATGCAGTAAATCGACCATATCCGCCCACCTTATAGCCAATAATTTCAACACGTTGCCAAATTCCCGTAAACACCGCCAAGTCACTATCCACCTCAGCTATCGCATACACGCGTTTGCCCGTTTCCAAACAATCCTTACTGTACACAGAAAATAAATGACCACTTTTCTTATACAATATGAAATGATTCAAAAATTTCCCAATGAAACATTATCAGTTTTGCCAAAAAAACAGACAAAAAAACTGATAAAAAGATGAAAAAAGCTTATACGAAAATGAAAAATGAAAAATTTTTTTTCATTGTTTGTTCAAAACAAATTTTTCAAAATAAATTTTTTAAAATTGTTCATTGAAATTGTAAAATTTTCAGGAAATCAGCGCAGCCAACTGACACTCGAGCGATGTCGATAAATTTTCGATTGTTCGGATGCCCATAGAAAGTGTTCAGCTCTTCGGCGTACTTCTGCAACTCCTCATTAGCGGTTATCATCGCATCGTCCTCCACTGCAATATCGCTGCCATTCGACGGCATCGATTCGTCATCGCTTTTCGCACTCTCCAAGTTATTATTCACACGTATCGGTCGTGCATAGAATTCGTACGGTGACACTGTATGACTGAATCAATTGCTTATCAATCATTGTTAATATCGATGGGAAGATTTTTTTTTTGGAAAAAATTATGGAAGAACAGTCATCCTTCTTGCAGTATGGAATTCCGTGTTTTATTCTTTGTTTTTCAGACTGAAAATTGATTCGATGAATGAGGACTGATTTTATTATCAGCCCATTTCATTGAGTTATTAATTATCAAGTTCTCAGGATAATATGGCAAAACTCTTCCCATTCCATTCGTGCCACTGCTATGAATGAGCATAATATTCTTTTAGAATTCATGCGACTGATTCAATTTGTGACCAAAGTGATCATTATAACTGGCTATCGCTGATCAAAATCGAAATCCTTTCGAGTTGAAATCAAGAATTGAGATTCTCGTAAAGACTCTCGCTCCCTCTCAATCGCTCGATGAAGTCAAAACAAAAGATTCAATCGATTGCATAACTGAAACAACATGAACTTACCTTCCTTCAATATTCACCATCATTTCACCTCGAATGAAATATCCTTCCTTTTCAAGCATATCCACGTCTACGATTGGAATCTTAAAAAGTGCTTCTAAGCATGCTTACATATGCCGTGCAGAACGCATTTAAAAGATGCGTTCAAAAGAAATGAATGATAAAATGTGGTAATAATAAAGGTAATGATAATAATAACACGACATGTTCATGAATATAAGATTTTTGTCAACACGTAAAGTGTTTATCAGAGTCGTTTCAGCGACTTATTGTCATCTAATATTAAAAGGCAAGTGCGATATTGTCTTATCGCTCGATATCGCGCCTTATGGTATCACCTTATGGTAAGGAGGAGCGTGATTAACCAAACAATCCTTGATTAATAATTGTATTCTCTAGCTCGATTCAACATTGCTACACCCGATCCTTTCATACTATTACTATGTGTAAAGGCAATCGTTTACTTTAACAAATATCGATTCTAACAACAAATTATTTAATCCAAAAATAAATGAAAAGTACTCACTATATGGCTTTCCCAAAGCTAATCGCATCACCAACTATTGTTTGCACATTAACCCAATGAAAACAAATACCTGATTAAGTATTTTTGTTTTGGCGAGGCTTATGAACGATTTCAATGAGAATAGCAAGCAAGCCTCGTTGCTCTTCATTACAAACAACCGCACTCACCTGTGGTCCGATACCGGCTTCGTTCCACATATCGCGTTGATTATCAAATTCTGTTTCTGTTTTCGGAATCGTCGGAAATTCCAATTGCCAACCGTTTGGTGGAATCGAGAAAGCGGTTTCCAGTTGACGATGATTTTGGTACAAATAAATTTTCTGCTTCAATGAATCGAACAGAGATCGATCGTACACAACATCGTTCGACTGTCGTATCAGATCATGAACAATCGAATACTCAATACGATCGTTTAAATCATTCAAACCACTCATATCGACCTGCAACAATATTCGTGTCGAAACACATGAATGCATGTATCCATCGATGAACAAATGCTTCGATAATCCATAATGAAATGAACAATTCGATACGTAATCAACGAACAAACAATCAAATACTCGATGAATTCGATAAGCCTCACCTTGTTGGTTGAATGAAAGTTATAATAACTGTCCTCACTGTTCTGTATCACTTTAATTCGCACATATTCGTATTTGGCTAAGATTTCTCGAAGAATCTCCACCGAACGTGTACTCCATTCGTTATCTCGACGTGGTCGTATCTTTAAACATTTCCTCTTGCTCAATTTGCACTGGTCGATGATCAAAGTAAAAATTTCGCTCAATTCAAAGTTTACGTCCTTTTTGCCTTCACAAGTAAAAATTCTAGTGTATGAAGTGACAATAGTGATAGCGATGATAACAATGATAATGATAACGATGATAAAAACAATGAAAATAGCAACAGCGCCGTAACAATCGCTACTATAAGCACACTGAAATTCTTACTCGGAAAATCGCCACCGCGAGTGCTTGCCATGGATGATACGATAGGATTTCGTCCATTTTCGCGAGACATTTCACCGAAACCCATGCCATCTTACCTTCGTCAATGAACAAAACTCTTGCGTATTCGTTTGCCTCTTTCGACTATAAATAATCAGCTATCTACGATTCAATAATCAAGCAACTCCATCATATTTCTAACAAAGATGACATACATTTTTGTCGGTTATAACGCTAACTTTCTGCAGAATCCTTGCCCGCGCATAAACACCCTCCTTCAGCGGTGCCATCACGTAACCATTGATGGATGCCACCTTTAATTGCTCTAGAGTTTTCCTGAAATCTTTAGAACTCTGGCTTCTCGCATATGAATTCCCTTCTCGCATAATTCTTCACCTTGCGATCACGCCAAGCCAACAACAACACTGCTGTGATTGTTGAACAATGCTATCGTGTCTCTCTCCTCAAATTCAGGAAACACTTCAGTGACCATCCCAAATGTCTGCTGGTTACAGTGAAACAAGAAGTAAAACACGACGCGACCGTTCAAAACACCCGGCAAACAAACTATAATCACTAACAAGTCAGTGACTTGCAATCGATCCGTAATGTGATTGATCTGCTTCAGCCAAACACAACTCGGTGAAACCACATTCGAAACGGTACACGTCGTTGATCTAGAGATTCGTAAGCGATGAATCTGAAGAGGAAAATTTAAAAATTGATTTTGTGGAATCAATCTCAGACAGACTCTAAGAAATATCGATACAACATTAACAAAGAACAACAATGATACCTTATATTGACCAGTTCCCTCAATTGGCCCATTGGGAATCAATTCTCTGGGTACTTTATCGTTGTCACTCGGTTTGAAGATCGGTGATTCGCGACCACCGTTGTAGTCATTTCCACCATCACCTTCTTCTTGCATCTTCACTCAAGCTGACTGAACTAAATGAACTACTGACAATGAGTGTCATCGTATCGGCTCTGATTCTGCGAAAAAAAGTTAACCTCAACAAAATTCTCATCTCAAACAAAAACTTCTCCTCGTTTAACCGAGAAACACTTCACTTCACTCGTCAGGTTGAATCTCAACTCTCATTCACTACTGATAAAGCTAAATCGATGTAGATGATGATAATTGCTGCTAAAGCAATCTCGAGAACTGCAAACCGAATTGTTCATTGACGAATGCATCACAAATCGGCCAATCTAATCAATTGATTCTTTATTGTCACATAACAAAGACGATATCTTAACAATCATCATAACATTACAATTATCGATCAATTCATAATACACAAATAATATCAATTCATAATATCAATAATATCAACATCAAAACATTACAATCACTACAAAAAATTTCCTCAAACAGCAACAATTACAACAATAAGAAGGCCCAAAACAAGAACAAAAAACGCAATACTTCACCAAATTCAGAAATCGCAAACTATCCACAACGATTGCACGATACAAATCATAAAAATAATCCGTCTCTATGCTCTTTACAACAACAACTCTTCGACATTCGACACTCGCTGAGACGAAGTGAATAATTCGACTGTGTCGATCAAATTTTCAAAAGACCAAATTTCTCAAAAACGTCAAATTTTGCAAGACAATTTCTACGCAAAACATATTCCCAACTTCATCCTTACCTTACCATCATAACAAACGATGATAATGCTCTGTCAAACAATAAGTTTCCAACTCTACAATAGAGCAATCGCAAACGAGAAGCATACAGATATTAATACCACCTCCACCAACACACAACCATGAGATCATGAAAACTTACTGCTGGAAATTGCTTGAAAATATTATGAATACCAAAACAACAAAACTGCAACAATCGAATGCAATAAGCTAGTGATAATTAGAACATTTGTGTGCTTATAAATAACAATGATCTCCACTAACAATTCAGATTCCAAATCAAAATTTTCAATTACACAATGCATCTCCAAAGGCTTTCAAAAGAAATTTCAAAGCATCCAAGAAAATTGACAAAAATTCGAAAATCTCTTCCTACTACTATACTATTAGTCAAAACTAAACAAGTTCAAAGCAGCCATACCATCGCGCTAGTGATGTTATCGAGTTATATTGATATGGTCATATTAACAGATTGCATTTCAAACGTATTCGATTCGATTCGAAGTCAACACATCCGACAGCGTAATCGAGTGGAAAATTCTCGAGAAACGCTCGATACAATCCGCCTTCGGTATCACGTATTCCAATCGTTCTTTTGGAGCATCTCAAATTCATTACGTATCAGAGAAATTGAGATCACAAGAGACTTAACAAGAGAATTTAAAGAAAATACGAACGCATCCAAAAGCTGAATCCAAACAAAACGAACCAGTATCGAAAGGTGATCTCAGTTTCAGGGGTGTGACCATCTCTCGACACACCTCAATACAGCCACACTTCTCGAATATCTCCAACAACTTCACCAACATACGCGGTTGCAGCGCAAACGAAAAACTGCTCTTCAGATCGCTCACATTCACTCCGGGACGATTCACTATTGCGAACAGAATTCCCTCCATCATCCAACTGAAATCCATCATTATGACTGTTATTCCAAGTTATCCACTTATTACAAACTTCTCAAAATGTTTTCCTAATCACTATTACTATGATTAATCGCTACATTACTATCGCTATCACTATTACTATCATTTACTATATTTACTATCACTATATATTAATTATTACTTGGACATCGAGTGGTTGTTTCGTCAATCGCAGTGAGCGATCGGCGGAATATTTATTTTATTCGAGTAATGATTATTTATTGAATTGGTATTTGACTGCGTTTAATTATGCAAAGTATTCACGGCGACTAATTATTTACTCGGTTGTGTTCGTTCGGTTGGCCTGCTCGCCTAGCCAGCGGGGTGGCGTAAATTGAGGCTAAAACAATGCGCACGGAAACGCGAGCATTGTGGCCAGCAACGTTATAAACGCTTGATAGCCTGGCCGATCCAGGTAATCCAGGTAATATTTACTACACTACTGTCACTACTAGTACTTATACAATATTCATAAGGACACACGGCCACGGTTACCAATATCCACATTCAATATGAATATTATTCAATATTCACAACAACAATGATTACTAATATTCATAAAAGCTCACCGAACAGTTGATGGGTTAATGTCTCCATTCAGAGTGGTCCACGGCTCGGCAAAGAACGAACCCTGTTCACCGTTCAAAATCCAGCACTGTCCATTCGCGGCTGTCACGTAACGATCGCAGTCCACACCCACCAACACCAACTGCACTTCTCGTTGCATTTCTTGCAACGCCCATTCGATATCCTCATTCGTCGTGCTGTTTGCCAATTTCTCCTTTAAAATATCACCACATTTAAAAGTTTCAAAGTATTCGATATCACATTCGATATATCGTTTAAAAGTGCTTTATTCCCATGCGATTGCTTTATTCCCGTCAGCTTATCTTTTAATACGATTTTTACTATCAACTCAAAAATGTAAGCAGAGGAGAGACTAAACGAAAAAAAACGAGAAATAAATCGCTTGAACAAATTAAGCAATCAAACAAAAACAATCGAAATCTAAATCTACCTTAATTTCCTCGAGAGATGCCCCAAAAATGCTACTGTCGGCTGCAACTTGGTAGACACTTCTCAGCAGGGCACGTTGTTCCGTGGAATATGCCAGCAGAAAGTCATCAAACGGAATCGCGCTCAGCTTATCTTTCGGTATGATTTTTCGCAGTGATGCAAAAATCTCCTCTGAACTCGGTAGTGGCGGTGGTAGTTGAGTGCCTTTTACGGGTGTTACTTTGATGCGTTCCAAATGCAGATCCGCCGACTCCAAATAGCGTAAATGCTTTGTGACATTCGCAAGTTGCTGAAGAATAACTCTAATAATTAATTGCCGAACTCAGTGAACGTTGTGAACAAACAATATGAGTGAATGTCGTTCAAAAAGCAGCAACATTACCACTCTAATTATTGACCAACCCACCTCAGAACCAGTATCGAATACTTGCAGCAGGTCATCGGGCATCGTCAAATCCAGTGATAACTGCAAAATGACACGATATTTTACTGAACAGACACCTAATGCCTCGGTAAAGTCAACAATTTTGTGTATTCATCTTAATGAAGCCTTACTTATCCTTCTCATACACAATATAAACGCAATCAAATTTAATCTGAAGCAATCCAACTGAATCCTCACTAACATCCGAATAAAAACATCGCATAGCAGCCACAACCATTCCCGGTCGATCATCCACAGTTATCGTCTCACATCGTTCCACTTCACTGAATGCCTCATTCGTTTGATCAACGATATCCACATGGAAACGGTGATTGAAGAAATGCCGATAACTGAAATTTTTACAATTAGCCAATCAATCAATTAATTAATCATTCACTTAATCCACAACAAGACAAAATAGCGATCATCGCACCCACACTGATTCATTTGCAAAACATCGTATGAATCAAACACCGACAAAAACAATGATTCCATCAGCGTATATTGCTTTTTCTTTCTGATAACGAGAGAGTGAGCGAGTTTTTACTGATAATCATTTTGACTGAATATATCGCTGATAACAGGCGATTTCAAAACTTGGACTCTTTCGTAACACAACATATCATCCTCTCTACACCACTCGATTCAATTCGTAATCACCACAAAATCAGAACCACACGTAAGACATATAATCGTTAATCCAGTGACATAACTTCCACTGTGAAGATTCAAAAAAGAATCACCTACAACCGAATGCAAACAACTGAATGCAAACAAATAAAAACGAAATCAGCATCACTAAAAATGACTTACTAATAGGAAAGGGTCGCTTGGTTTTTTGTTGACCGATTAGTGATAATATCAGCACCTGTTTGTGGTCGCTGTTTCGCGATAAGGCCGTCCACTCGTAATTGTTCTAGCACGTTCGACAGCGAGCATGCGCTCAACTGTTCAATCAAACGTTCCAGTCTCACATCAGTTAAATCCTCATCACATAATAACATCGACTGAAATTTCTCGCATTTTAACGAGCACTTCTTGAAATTATCATTCCCACCGACTAATATTCAAATATTCCACCAAATGCCCAATTTCGAGCAAACAAATACCCAATTTTCCTCTTAAAAACACAAATACGAAAAAGTTTTCTCGTATAATATAATACGGTTCCAAACTCATTCACCTCTGTAAAGAATAAACAATAATTCGTCTCATCTTCATGCCAATATACCACACTAAATACTCTCTTTATCTCTGAACAGCTGATAAGTTCTCTTCCGTATCATTCAAAAAAGCAATCGCTATCAATTGCGAGACTTCAAAAGTTGCACGAAGCAATACAATATATCACCAAACAATACTACCTATAGATGCGTTCTCGTTCTGACGAAATACAAACAAAAATCAAAAAGTAAATAAACAAAATCAAAAATCAAGTGTGAATCTACCATGACGATATTGAACGCAATACAATGACGAATATGATTCAAATCATTAGGTTTCGTTGATCGCATCGGGAACGTGAGCTTATTCGGTGTTTCGGCAGTTACCGACACGTTGCCCTCGCTCAAAAACTTCTCGAATTGCTCATCGGTGACATCCGTTCGTGGCATATTACTTGATTCCCTGCAAAACAACACTGAGCATAGTTATTTCACTTATGTTCACATTCCTTTCCTCTACACTCTTTACAACTCAGCTCAATCACTCATTTTCCAAGGGATTTCCAAGAAAATTCATATGAAAATAACATTAATTCATTAGTTTCATAAGAAAAAATGCTAGAAAATGTCGATGGGATAATACTGTGCGAGAAACGTCGGAATGTGACCTCCAAATGAAATAGAATTCGTACAAAAATCTCAAAAATACGACACGCAATTGATAGATTTGTGATATTCAAAGGGCTCCGATCTCGCACGAATGATAACGACGATAATGTTGATGATTATTGTGACAACTGAACTGTTGTTGAAATATTTCAAAGAAACTCAGGAAAAAAACTCAGAATTTAAATGAACCTAAAATTCATATAAACTCAGAGAGAATTTAAAAAAATTTTATGCATGCTTCGTACATGAAAAGTAGTCTGGTGGCCATATTGAAGGCCTTTATGAAGAACTGTCGTTTCGCGAGTGAATTTGACAGCGGCTGAGTGGCCAATTGCGACCTCAGAATTCGCATCTCCTGAAATTTCGAAGCAGATTAAACGAGAAAAACTCTTTTCGCAGAATAACAACTGATAAAAATGAATGAAAAAAATCATCGAGAAAGCGAAAACAAAAGAAAAACCATTGTAAATTTCATTCATGCAGAATTTCCGAGTCAAACAAACTAGACACATCCAACCTTAAACGATGAAAGATTGCGCACGATTCGTTGCAAGTAAGCGATTTTATTCGGTCGAACCATCTCACGTACACCAGCCGCCATCAAACTTTGCACTGTCTTCGTGCGAGATTCCTGAAAACTTCTCCTCTCTTTTCTCATTGAAGGAATAATCTGGGGTGATCATAAGCACATATTAGCGACAACTATATTTCCATTAGTAATGCACCACCACCTAAAAAATATTCATTCCTATTCTGCAAAACGCTCTATCACCTCAAGCAGTTCGCTCGATAAATATCCTTCAAAATCATATAAATGAATTTGGAATGAGAGGAGATCAACATAATGCACTAGATTTCTGAAAGCTGAAAAAGATTTTTGAAAATCGCCTCGATTCGAAAGCATTCCAACAATTCAAAGTTGTTCGCTATTTCCAGAACTGCCAATGAATAGATGACAAAAACTGAACAAATTTTCAGTAACGAATTTCCCCTCCTCAATTATTTAATAAAATTAGAACGAACCGGTACATATTCATGCATCACATCACGCAATACTGTTGGATCAAGCCAAAATCGATAGACTGGATTCAAGAAGAAGCCCACAGCACGGATCAATACCAACTGAAAAACGATATTAATCAAATTGTGCACAATTAAAAATTCCGCCTGCTTGTCAATTGTCAGCATAAAATCTTCGTACTCAGCGTCATACCTTCTTCTAAAAAAACCCTCATACGTGCCGTATCATATGCCGTAATGAAGACTTGAATCAAATTCAAACACTCAACAAAATAAATTCAAAATTACTCATTGATAACCCTATAACATCCACCGTAATTTATCATCAGTGTTGCCATACTGAGACTACTTACTTTCTCGAACTCAAAATCAAAACATACAATTCCACTCAACTAATCCATCACAAAATCAACAACAACATGAATTATAATAAATACAAAATGAATTGTCAATAATAATAAATCACGAAATAAATACGAAAACAACAAAATGAATTTCTTCCTTTAAGCAAACGACCAACAAAAACCCACTTCACAATGAAAAAGAATACTCAAAACAGAGCCGCACCACTAACCATATCACGCTCTTTTGCTGAGAATCTGGATCGCATATGAATACGACGTTGTTCCGAGATCATATCCACGCTATCCATCGGTCGCTTTTTGGATCGTTTTGCCACCGTCGGTTCACCGCCGACTTTCTTGCCTGCGGGAGTGGTTAAGAGTCGACGTTCGATGCGCACATTCCGCGTACGAATCTTCTTCGATTCAATCGACAAACTGCTATGGCAATGACGCATCATTGACTCATCCACTTTATTTCTGCAATAAATTCATTCATCCAATTATCAATAAATCACGAAAGAAATACAAACAAACGGATTGATCAATAAACGAATAAAAACAAAGCAAAATTCATAATGCGTCCACAAACTTTTTCCACAATTCGCCATCGGATGGCATCAACGATTTGATATACGAATTCCATGTCTTCTGAAGACGTTCCACTCGACATTCGACCAACGGCTTCGCCTTCTCGGCGCCACGTCGCCAATCTGCCAGAAACCAATTGACCATATCCGATGGCCGTGGTTGAATATCCCAATGACGACGTAAATGACTGAAATTGGAATGACTGATGTCTTGGAATGACCCACTGAACTGTTTCCTCGAATAATTTTTTCCTTTCAATAATTTTTTTGTTCAAATTTCCTCAAAAATCTCCTCATATGCCAATGAAAACTCGAATTTCATGAATGAAAACATCGAAAGTCAATCAAATCTCGCCAACTAAACGAACGACCAACAAAATGAACGCACACAAAAACCACTGAATCGAAACCAGCACAACCGTCCAACGGAGGCACTGCATCGGCACGTTCCGAGAGGTCATCGAAAGTTTTCGTCAACTCCGTTTTGCTCACCACACCAAATGCGTACTTCTTCAGACGTACTGGATTCACCTCTTCTGACTTCAACAATTCAAATTCATCGCTTCAAATTCGAATATTTCCAAAGCACAAAAAATTACTTTCTATCAATAATCATGCTGATAACATTAATGATCATAGTGACTATTTGAAAACTTTTCAATAAAATGAAAAGAACATTAGGAAATAAAGAAGAACCAACGTGAGCGCCGTGTCTGAACGCGAGTGGTGTGCTCTGAACGATCGCACGTAAATGATGCCAATACAGTCGAATATCCTGCAAAACACATTCGATCCTTCGCTGTCGCATGGTTAACAAATTTAATTTGCCGTTTGATACAATTGTTCGAAATGTGCATATTTATCTATGTTTCATTATGGAAACTTCATCGTACAATATCAAATTCACTCAAACTCTTGAGAAAGTTCAATAAATCAAACTCGAAAATATCTTGCGAAACAGAGGAAATGCGTGCAAAATGTGGGTAACGTATGTAGAAACTAATTTTCAAAAACAATAAATCAATTAACGAATAAATGACGTCCAATAATGAATTAAGGAAGGGAACGTGCCTCGAGAGACTCAAACGAATAATCGTAGAGTTGATAACGTTCAATCGGCGGTGTAACACACGCGTAACCTCGATCCGATGTGCTCGTGTCACGCAAAACACCACCGCGCATCATGAAGAAAAACTGCTGTAAATTACAAAAATCACTCAAATCAAACGTCCAATGACAAAAATAATAATTTCACAAAAATTCTCGCAAATAACTCTCATTCTATTGAACAAACAACCTGCACAACATTTCATCTCGTAGAGTGTGTGTGTTCTAATCATTCATACGATGTATGATCATCATAAAAACAACATAAAAATATAATGTGCAGTTCGCTTAAAAAACTGTTTTCTGAAACATTTTCAACCAAAATTGAAATTTTGCAATTTTGTAACAAACAAGTTGTAATTCTCGGTCGAATTCTAATCTTAAAACACACGAGAATCGCGATGAGATAATGAAAAAACAACGAAATGTAAGCAATATAAACCTCGCCAATTAACGGGTATCGTTTCGGGTCGACATTCGGCGCAACTCGGAACAATCCCATTCCGCACATAGTCAACAACAAATGCTCTACCTACAAATGAGAGTTTTCGTCAACGTAGAATTTTCCTCGTAAACTGATTCATTTACTATTGCGAGCGATTTCATTCAGCTCAATATTACTCACATTCTCAGCACAAAAAAACGACTGAAATTCGCAAATTCACTATCATTTCATCGCACTGCAATAGATTCGAAGAAGAAACAACCCATCAGACCACTTCTCGAAATGATTTTATACCGTTGAATTGAACAAAACAAAAAACTAATCGTGAGATTCTAAAAAAACCAAAATAGTTTAAACTTACATATCGAAGAGCACGTTTATCGACCAGTAAATGCACACGCACTTCATGTGGTAAATCCATCACTAGTAAGTGTCGCATTATCGGATCCCTCAGCAAAGGCTCGATTGGTTCACACTGAAATCCACTGAACATCAATCGCTTCATTCTCAGTGCCATTTTCACAATCACCGCACTCATTTTAATCAACATCATTTTCAAAACAACCGACATTATCCCTACTATTTATCATTATCATGATTTTTATCTTATTACTACTTATCATTATCATTCTTATCACTATGCTTATCATTACCATAAGTTTTGTTACCACTATTCAAATCAGTTATCTCTACAACTCTAACAACTATCACTCTCACTACTACCATTATTTTTGCCATCATTAACACCATCATGCATTACCATAAATAAAGCCACTATTATATAACTCTTTGAATCAATCTACGCGCTCTTATTTCAGACTTACGTGAATCCGAAATCAAAACAAATCTCTAAAGAAAAGCCAAATGCAATCAATACAATAAATTATAAAAAGAAACATCAGAACTGAACAATTCCAGAAAGAATAATCTTACAAACTAAACTTATGAATACCGAAAAGACACTCAGCTCAACAATGACCAAAATCAAAACTCACACGACTTTTCATACGCACCAGAAGTGCGAAGATGGATAACGGCAAAGCGTTCACCAGGTCCTGTAACATGAACCATCCACGAGGTAATTCTTCAAACTTCGGGCATGGAGGCATGAAACGGAATGGAGATTCATCGTCTACGTACACAGTACACTCCTCCACTGGCACACCGTCTTGCCACAACGCCATCGGTTTCGATGGTGGATATCTGAAGATTTCTCCAATTAGACGACACCATATGCCTTCTAAACAACATCAAAATCCAACAAAACTGTTCTCAGCCGAGTTTGGAAACTTTCACGATAACCTCTTCATCATATCATTCAATACTACCATATAATCAAACTATCATGATGCCAATACGTTTTCAGAATCAGTCTGAATGCATTACAAGAAACAAATCTATGTTGTTGTGAGCCTGAGCCAGGCTATAATCCGTATCTAATATCCAAAAACAAATCTCTGAAGCCAAATGCAATCATTGAAACTGATTGCATTTTAAACGCAAGAAGCAAAACTCGAAACGCGGAAAACTCACAAAATCTGCATCTACGGCAACTGATCTGAATGAATAGAATCAAAGAAAGAAATATTTCGATATAACAAACTGTGAAAACAACAAACTTCTCATAAATTGTCGGTTTTGTACCATCCGGATGTCCAAAAACAAACTGATAAACCATTTGATGCAAAATGTAACATTTGATCATTTTATTCTGACATCCGTAATTCACCGATGGATCATAGCCGCCGAAACGTAACGATGCTTTCGATGTTTTCTTCGTTTCACTCGTTTTAATGTCATCCAACTGCTCTTGACCTTCTTCTTTCAGCTCTGTTGCCTTTCCGGCAGTGTTCGCTTCTTTACTCGTTCCTTGCTCCTTTTCCTTTAATTTCTTTTCCACAACCTTTTCTGATCGTTTCTTCGTAATTTTCTCCGCAATCTTCTCCTTCTCCAGTTGTTTTGACGGATTCTTTTCTGAGTTTGCACCTCCACCTGCGCCTGCTGTGCCCGATGACTTCTCAGTTTCCCCGGTACATTCTTCGACGACTGTTGTATCCTCTGGATCCGACTTATCGTCTATGTCCTCGCCCACTTGACTACCGTCGTCTCCTGGTATTTCCTCGTTTTCCAAAGTAGTTGACTGAAACAAAAAATCGCTCAATCGTAATTTCTTCACGAGAACACAAGAACGAGACACTTTTCTCAGTGTTTTCGCTTGAAAACGGGAACGAACTTCGTAAAATTTTTAAAAAATTTGTTCAGTAATCGCAATCGAATGGAAAATGAAACTGCTATCATTGATTACTGCTCAACAATAATACCTTATCATCTGATGGCTGAATCAAGGTACGACGGACACTCTGCAGACGAACCAAACTCAATCGTTTCTCAACTGTCATCACCGCAAAATCATCGTTATCGTATTTTTGCTGCAACCATCAAAATAGTGTTCAATACTGATCACTGAAGTAACAAACAATCCGATAAATCGAATCGAACCGAATTCAAATCTCGTTAAAAACGCCACCAACCAGCTCTTCGGTAGGAATATCCTGCAGAAATCCCTGTGTTTTGCTCGTGTCATGCTCCTCCAATTTCTTACGATTGATTCTGAAACTTATTGAAAATATTCATATCAAATCAATGCCATTCTTATTTAGGCTTCAAAATCGAATATTTCACCTGCTAAAAATAATTCTCCACTATATCAAAACTATTTTCAAAAAATACGATCAGTTCAAAATCAGTTGACAAACAAGAAATTCAGCCAACAGAATTTGAAACCAGATAACTTAATTGCAAAGTGCAAATTCGTTTACAATGACAAAAATTCATTGACAATAGAACAAATTGAGTGGATCATGAAAAAAAAATTAAATATGAAACGATGATATGGAAGAAAAGATATTAAAAATAGAAACTTAGTCATCTTGGTCCGATCATACCTAAGTTGACCATGCGGAAAGACTCGACCCTCCTCATGAAAGCCATCAATCGCGGCTCGTATAGCCTCATCCACTACCGGATCGTTCGCCGACTCAACGTCCGTGTTGCATATTAGCAAAATCTATAAAGTTTACTTCTATCCAAAATATTCACTTAACATTCCATAAAATCATTTTAAAATTTTCGAAATCTTTAAATTCTTCACTCTTCTGAAAGAAATGCTTCAGTGTTAGACATATTCAAGAAACATTTCCTCATTTGCTTATTCTCAAAATTCATGTTTTCCACCTTGAACGTGCGTTTTTTACACAATCAGATAATCAAACAGAATTCAAAATCTCAGCAATGTTAACTCCTAACTTCAAACTATACACATTTGAGTTTTCCGAAAGATTTTCTACTCGAAACTAAGATATATACGGGATCACTCACACCACACACATCTTCATTCAAACTAATCGTAAGAAGATAAAATACCGCGAATATTTACTGATCCGACGAAATAAGGCAAACTTCGAAATTTTAATCACAAAACCAAAACTTCTCCAAAAGATAGATATGATCGCTCGAACTTACTGGACTCGAAATGTAATCCTCGACAACAATACGTTCATAGAGCCGTACTAAACCAGCTTTCTGAAGCGCATACAAGCATTTCATCACTGATTTCTTGTCGATTTTATAGTTGTAGCCGTGCTGTTGCTCCAATTCAGTGACATGCTTCAAAAATCGATGCACTGTCACATAGACGACGTTTTCTTTCACCAAACGCAACATATCAATCAGACGACGCAGTGAAACATCACTGATGCGAAGTGTATCTGAAAATTATGCGCTCTTAGTCTGCGAAATCATGCAATTTCATTCATTCTCTCATAAATTTGTTCTTGAGAAATGCGATAACAATAATAATAATGATAATAATGCTAACATCATTAATTCATATGTAACATAAACAGGATGATAATATTAATATCAGTAGTGATATTAATTACTGCTACACAAAATAATACACTAGTGATAATGATACCATAAAATTCTTCATAATAACTTCCAATATTCAAATGAAACCCTCTTCAGTGTTATTACTATAATCACACGAAGAAACAACGCATTTACGACGAAATAAATCACTAACTGAGATTCGCTTTCGGGAATTTGATAACTTGTCCCATTTTGAATGGGCACGGAACGTCGGTTATCTTCTGCCATTCCTTATACAAAGAGATGAAACGTTCTGGTTGGGCATCAACTTTCCAAAAGTATCTGTAATACTTAAATCAACGTCCAAGTTTCACATTCAAGATCTCATCTTCATTGCGATACTTTAGGCAAGCTTAATTAATATCCTCTGTGATAATAATATCATCGCGAAAGATAACTGATTTTAAATCAATTCCTTTCGATTCACTCACTTGATTGATCTGCATTTACCGTCCATCTTTTGGTATTGCCCAAAATAGTCCGGAAAAGCCTTGAGTGTATTCATGATCCACTGTGAGACACGTCGATTGCCGGCTTTCAAGGTTGTGTCGATACCGTACGAACGACCCACCTCGACTCGCCCGACACCTTCAGAGCCCGATTGACGGATGCAAGCTGCCGTCAGATCCGCAAACGGTCGATACAGATACAACGGTGACCATTCGGCCTTGTTATATGGCAGATACACCGACTCTCAAATATTAATATTGCTCAGTTCGGACGATTGAACTTTCTTCAACTTTCACTCATCACATGAAATTTATTTTTTGAGAACGTTTCAAAATCGAATCCTGCATTTAAAAAACTTCTAAAGACATACTTTTCTTAGTTTCTGGCGATGTTGTTTCCGTTGGTTGATTTTGCGATGCATTTTGCACTACGTCTTCAGTTACAACTTCCTCGACATCCTAAAAATTTCAAACAAATATGCTCAATTCCGACCAGATGCTTCGATCGGATGAATCACTGACAACTTCATTGTATGAAATTAACCTGTGATATATTGTCAGTGGAACATGATTTATGATTTATGCAACTGCAACAATCAGATCTACATTCATCAACTTCAATGTAGACTCAGGATCTCAAGCACAAGCCTTCTTCAGACAATCAACAAACCTCGGCCTATGAAAAAATCGTTCATACAAACATTTCAACACCGAAATAAAAGACGGGGTTATTCTGACGAAGAGGACAAGCATACATCTAATCTACGGCATCAGCTGAATAAGAATACGTCAAAATATTACAGTATGTTAA
>JAPYMA010003043.1:66376-87414 GCA_035041965.1 Anisakis pegreffii
AAACGTGTGAACTGAAATGAAAGACGGGGTTTTTTCGACAAAGGAGACAAATAACGTAATAAGAATTAGAATATTCCTAATCTGCAGATCCAGCTGAATAAGAATACGTCAAAATATTATAATGTTTTAATATAAATATTTTTCATTACGGCCGTCTGAAAAATTCAATCCGTAAAAAACGTGTGAACTGAAATGAAAGACGGGGTTTTTTCGACAAAGGAGACAAATAACGTAATAAGAATTAGAATATTCCTAATCTGCAGATCCAGCTGAATAAGAATACGTCAAAATATTATAATGTTTTAATATAAATATTTTTCATTACGGCCGTCTGAAAAATTCAATCCGTAATAAACGTGTGAACTGAAATGAAAGACGGGTTTTTTTCAGCAAAGATGACAAAGAACTTAATAAATATTAGGGTATTCCTAATCCATAGGATCAACAGAATAAGAATACGTCAAAATATTATAATGTTTTAATATAAATATTTTTCATTACGGCCGTCTGAAAAATTCAATCCGTAAAAAACGTGTGAACTGAAATGAAAGACGGGTTTTTTCGACAAAGGAGACAAATAACGTAATAAGAATTAGAATATTCCTAATCTGCAGATCCAGCTGAATAAGAATACGTCAAAATATTATAATGTTTTAATATAAATATTTTTCATTACGGCCGTCTGAAAAATTCAATCCGTAAAAAACGTGTGAACTGAAATGAAAGACGGGTTTTTTCGACAAAGGAGACAAATAACGTAATAAGAATTAGAATATTCCTAATCTGCAGATCCAGCTGAATAAGAATACGTCAAAATATTATAATATTTTAATATAAATATTTTTCATTACGGCCGTCTGAAAAATTCAATCCGTAATAAACGTGTGAACTGAAATGAAAGACGGGTTTTTTTCAGCAAAGATGACAAAGAACTTAATAAATATTAGGGTATTCCTAATCCATAGGATCAACAGAATAAGAATACGTCAAAATATTACAGTATGTTAATATAAATATTTTTCATTACGGCCGTCTGAAAAATTCAATCCGTAATAAACGTGTGAACTGAAATGAAAGACGGGTTTTTTCGACAAAGGAGACAAATAACGTAATAAGAATTAGAATATTCCTAATCTGCAGATCCAGCTGAATAAGAATACGTCAAAATATTATAATGTTTTAATATAAATATTTTTCATTACGGCCGTCTGAAAAATTCAATCCGTAAAAAACGTGTGAACTGAAATGAAAGACGGGGTTTTTTCGACAAAGGAGACAAATAACGTAATAAGAATTAGAATATTCCTAATCTGCAGATCCAGCTGAATAAGAATACGTCAAAATATTATAATGTTTTAATATAAATATTTTTCATTACGGCCGTCTGAATAATTCAATCCGTAATGAACGTGTGAACTGCAATTGAAAGACGGGGTTTTCGACAAAGAGGACTAAGAGCGTAGTAAGAATTAGAAATATTCCTAATCCGCAGGATCCAGCTGAATAAGAATAATGTGCAAAATATTATAATGTTTTAATATAAATATTTTTCATTACGGCCGTCTGAAAAATTCAATCCGTAAAAAACGTGTGAACTGAAATGAAAGACGGGGTTTTTTCGACAAAGGAGACAAATAACGTAATAAGAATTAGAATATTCCTAATCTGCAGATCCAGCTGAATAAGAATACGTCAAAATATTATAATGTTTTAATATAAATATTTTTCATTACGGCCGTCTGAAAAATTCAATCCGTAAAAAACGTGTGAACTGAAATGAAAGACGGGGTTTTTTCGACAAAGGAGACAAATAACGTAATAAGAATTAGAATATTCCTAATCTGCAGATCCAGCTGAATAAGAATACGTCAAAATATTATAATGTTTTAATATAAATATTTTTCATTACGGCCGTCTGAAAAATTCAATCCGTAAAAAACGTGTGAACTGAAATGAAAGACGGGTTTTTTCGACAAAGGAGACAAATAACGTAATAAGAATTAGAATATTCCTAATCTGCAGAATCACCTGATTAAGAAAACGTCAAAACATCATAATGTGTTAATATAAATATTTTTCACTACGCCCGTCTGAATAGTTCAATCCGTAATGAACGGGTGAACTGAAATAAAAGACGGGGATTTTTCTGCAAAGTGGGCAACAAACTTAAGGAAATTAAGCATATTCCTACTCTACAGAGTCATCTGAATAGGAATATATCAAAATCTTAAAGTCTGTTAATATAAATATTTTTCATTACGGCCGTCTGGACAATTCAATCCGTAATGAACGGGTGAACTGAAATAAAAGACGGGTTTTTTCGACAAAAGGGACAATGAACTTTTCACCTGATTCAGCTGATTCTGGAGATTAGGATTATGCTAGTTTACATTTAAAAAGTCAGCATATTCCTAATGTACAGAATCAGCTGAATAAGAATACGTCAAAATATTATGGTGTGTTCATACAAATATTTTCTAGTACATCCATCTGAGAAGATTCAATGCGCAATGAACAAGCAAACGATTGTACTCATACAGATGACGGGTTGTTTTCGACAACGGGGTAAAGATTACTTAACGAGTGCTATTATTTGACCTATTTCTCGGATTTCCATGTTCACTTTACACGTTCCACTTGCTTATTTGACGCATTTACTTCGCAAATGCCATTTTTCAAAGCAGTGCAGACATATTCCTACGATGAATCCCTCAAATTTTGTGCAGAGAACAAGACTTGTAGAATAAATCATGCCATGCCAGAACTAAAACACCAACCGAACAGTGAGATGATGAAACGGTGTCTGCATCAGTTACCGCTGGCTCTACCGGTGGAACATAATCGTCATCATCGCCACCTTCTGATGAGTGTGCTCTTTTTCGTTTACGGGCCGGTGTTTTACGTGTTGGCATTCTCGAAGCTCTTCCACTCTGAGACAACGTAAATCATATAATTAGATAATAGATACTAGCCTAATCATAGCCTGACTCAGGCTCACAATATTAATGATTTTGGTATATGATATTGGTTAATCATGTTGGTTTCTCGAAACCGAGTTGTGTACCAATATCATAACGTAAATCAATTCAAATAGCATCACACTAACGCACGTTTTTCCAAAGTTTCAATATAAAATTCTGCAATACTACAACATTTGGTGAAGAACCAACAATAGTCGAGAATTTTTACACAATAACAAAATGATACAAAAAAATTTATTGTTTCGTTTCGAGAAGATTTGTTCGAACAAATTTTGCGACTGAATAATAAATATGAATAATACAGATAAGAAATATGAAATTCATTCAATACTCTCTGTTTTTGAGACGAATTAACATAAATTGAGACCGTTTTTCTTCTCATATCACAACAATTTCGATTAAAATTTTTCAGAGTGTGCTGTACAATCGAGAATGGAATACGTTATTAGTAAATAGTAATACTGAGAACAATAATGATAACAATAATAATAATTATGATTATGACAATGTCAACGACAACAATAATACTATTAATAAAAATAGCAATGACATGATAATTTACATGAACACTCGGTAATGAACTCGAAATATAAGCTGAAACTTCAGTAAACTCAGGAAACCCCAACGAAGTTAAAAATATCCAATGAATTAAGATTGAATTGCACCATATTATTACATTTGCTAAAGTACCCATTATAACTTTTTTCACGACGTCAAAAATATCCTAATTACGTTATAATTTTTCAACTTCCAATGAATTTGCTTCATTGAGGAAAAAATCAACTAACGATTACTGTACTCTCTCACAATTACTCCAAATTGCAAACGATTCTGCACATATCACAAATAATTGCAATTTTTCAACAAGCACAATACGATTAAGAACGATGAGGAAAAAATTACAAAATACTTTTCGAAATAAATTTTTAAAACTGAGCAACGTTTTTGCACAATCAAATCAATGATTTTCTCTCTTTCTCAACCATTGGAAGGACGAGAAATGGAAATGAAATCAAAAAAGAAATGAGAAATAATTTAGGTTTTGTGGAAGCAATCAATCGAGACAAATCGGCAACAGAAAATAAAATGTGACTAACCAAAAAACTGAAAAATCATATGAGAGAATTGAATTTTCACTCCTGAAACAATTGATATTTTAGGCAATCTCGCAAAAGTTTTCCTTATTTACACAGAAAATGTCACTGCTGCTAACAATATCTCTCATCGCTACGATGATACACAAACGATCACTGAAATGCGCAAATTCAACCGTAAGACGAAATAAGTGATAGATTATGAGAACTTGATGTTATACACCGAAATTCTTTCATGTTTATGGTACAATGAGAAGCGATTAAGCAAAAATTATTTTACAAAATATTGTCAAACAAAACAATGTCAATAATAATAATAATAATAATAATAATACCAAAAACAGTAATAACAAATGAACAAAACGAATAAATAAGCTAACAGAGCCGAAGGAAACAAATCTTCCAAAATGAACCACAAGAGAGTTTAGCACCACAATCGAACTTCACAAATGTATGCCTTGATCTGGGGATACCAAGTCGAGGAGATTCTTCCGTTCAATCAACCGATATTTGATTATCCGCTTTTCTTCGACTTCTTCTTATCTTTATCCGGGAAAATCGCCTGTAATCAATCACTCAATTAATCAAAAACACTAATCCAAAATCATCTGAAACCGATGAATTGATTTATAAAATTCACCGAAACCCCCAATTAACACCTGTTGAGAAAAATGCAAAATGCGAACTATCATTTGCATATTTCAGTGAGTGATATTGCACTAATTAGTCCCACAGCAATTACTAATCACAAAATGAAACTATACATAAAAGTTCACCTTTCTGGTCAATGGACTCCACGTTTACTTAATAAAATAACATCAATTTCAATGCGGATATTCCAAAATTTCACTCAAATCTTCGCTTTTCATTCCTTTTCCTTTCTCAACGATTCTTGAACATGTCCAATAAATACTCCTCTTCAAAAACCCAAAACGCAGAAAATCTCGCAAAAAGAGTCTAATCTCAATCTCAACAACAAATTCACAAACCGGTCCCAGAACGATTCGTTTCTTCTCCTCTTCGTCCACCTCGCACGCATCCTGTTCTGCAGCACCCATTAAACGATTGCGTAGAAGTTTCTGTTTCATAAACTGAAAAAACAACGTGATATTTTTTCATTTTATGATAACTCACAGTGTTATCACCGTATGTATATTATTACCATCATCATTACCACTATCAAAGACCCCATTCAAAACACGTACCTGCTGAATTAGTACCCGTCTGCACCTCTGTTTAATGGCCAACGCTAAATCGAGCCACGTCCAATTCTTGTCGTGATATTCACACAACGGGAACACCAGCTGAAAACGATCGACGTCCTCGATGTTCTTGTCTTTAAATCCCTGAAAACGGTAACTCTTTCAACAACACGTACTCGTTCCTTAACAATTCTCTTCAAAATGAACTCAAACCTCTCCAAAAATAAACATCCTCTTCATAACAACAACAACAATCATCATTAACTCCTGGCAAGACTCATCAAGATAAGTTGAAATTCCCAAACTATTTTCGAACTCAAAATCAAATGTAATCAAACAATCAGTCAATCGAAATGAAAAAACACCTTCATCACATTCAAAACAAAACAAAATCGTAAAACAAAACACATTCGAATCCCTATCTCAAACTGAATCACTTCATTTGCATTCGAATAACTACAGTTGCAATTCGTAATCTCACCACACGACACTCACCTTATACGATACAATGAACGGCACTTCAGGTATTTTGATGTACAAAAAGACGTTGTTGTTCTGTGCACGTTCCTTCATCCTATCGATATCGTCTCGCATTCGGTTGGTCTCGGCCGTTCTCCTGAACGAGCCGTTCACTGCGCCACGTAACCACTGTCGAACGGAAACACTCTAAAAACACAGCTCTTTCCTTTTTTGTTTTCCATACAGTTCACTTCAAAACATTCCTTAAAATGAACTGATTTACAAGAATTCAACTGGACGAACCTGTACCATCTGTTGATCATCGTTTGTATCCAAATCCTTCTGATCCTCCTTGTCAATATTTCGACCCGGAAAGAAATAGGCCATCATCTTCTCGAAGAAGCGATACGTAAGTTGTGCAACCATCGGTGAGACGTTGATTTCGAAATGCTCTTTCACACAGATTCCACCAACTGAATTCCATTACAATCAAATTTGTACGCACAACAAATGTGTATTGATGATAACAGAGATGCATAAACTCGTTCCATTCATTTCCTATTCACAAACGAAAACATGAATAAAATCGATCCGAGAGCCATTGAATCCACCAACAAACCTGGTGCTTTGTCTCTACAAACCACTCGAATCGACGGCTGCCGTTCGGTTTTTGTTTGCGACGTATTTTGCGCTTGTAGAGTATGCTAAAATTTCACTTGAATCAACATTTGCTAGTCTGAACTGCATCAAAAACATAAATACAGCACTTTTCATATGCGCAAATCGAACAAATTCTTTCCATGATGATATGAGCTAACCAATAAAAAAAAGATTTCGCAACAGAGACTCGAACTCACGGTCATTTACAAAGTGGATAGGTAATTGAAACTTTTCAGCTGTTGCTTATTGTTAGAGAAAATTGCTTTCCTCCACACGATACCAATAATGTTCTCTCAAGAAAGCGATACTGATACCATAAAATACTACAAACCAAAAGCAAATAGACAAACCGTATATATACTATCCGGTAGTAGATTCGTCACTTTTACAGTACCAACTTCTAGCAAATGCTCTCCAGAATTATCAATCCGTACTGTTCGTGTATATCTGAATATTTCCATCAATCACAGTCAATTGAACAAAACACTTCGGCTGTCAGTTTTTTACATATAACAATGCACATAACTGATTCAGATCTTCATTTATCAATAACTTCCTCTCACTCTGGCCGAAATTGATCTGAAAAAAAAAAACTCACAAGAAGTTTCGAATTTGCATTTCGGCCAGTGCAATCTGTCCATCACTTTCTGTTAATCGCCATATGCAGTCTTCAAAACACACTTCGAACCTGAATTAAACAATCTCACAATCTTTCAATATTTTCATCCAAGATCAACAATTCAAAATAATAATCTACAGTCAAAAATATCGCGAAATAAACTGCCACTCACCTTCTCGCCACCAAAACATGCTCATCTTCAGTGTAGTCAACCAGCTGTCGCATACGTTCCACTTGTTTCTCTTTATAACAACTGAAAACAAAAACAAATTAATAATCCTAGTAGTCAACGAATGAAATGATATTGCGCAAAGAAGACTGCAAAACTAAACTTCATACTTCTTGCATAGCGGCACTAAAATTACACACGACACCGTGAATCACAACGTATCTAAGCTAACTTTCTAAATGATTTAAAACACTGAATGCCAAAAAAACTCTGTCGCCAGATAAAACATCAAATTTACTAAAAAAAATTTTCATTCTCCTTCCATCTTCCTCACCTTATCGTCATTGCCAAATCATCGCTTAACGCGATTTGTTTCTTCTTTAACTCTTCGATTTCCGCTGTCACTTCACTATTCGCTTCCAACACACTAAAACGATACGCTATTCAATCGCCAGTCATTTAAATCCAATTTTGATAACTGACACAATTAGGATAACAGCAAACGATTACAACAATAATAACAATCTAAATAACAATAAAAATGACTGAATAACAAAACAAATATCAACAAGAATATTAATAACAAAGCAATGCAACGAACATTCACAAAATAACAATTAGATGACAATCTAATCGAATCAGGTAACAATAATATCTTCTTAAATGCAATTTCATTTACAATTCACATTATTCTCTTTTCAAAAATAAAAAAAACTGAATAAAAGAAAACCAACGCAGAATCATTCGGAGTTTCGAGCAGTTGACGATTCAGGAAGAAACCTCGTCTTTCCATTGATCGTATCACAGTGATATTATCACGAAGCTCAGCCTGGAAACAACACACATTGATAATTTGAAGTTAAACACTTCTCACTGATCAACAACGAATAACCACTGAATGATATTTACTTTCGGAAAGCGATAACTCAAAAATATCCACTTTTCACTGAACCAACAACAACAACAACACTGGAATGCGATAACTCAAAAAAGAATCACTAACAACAACATCGATCTAATATCGCTAACACGATAATACCTATTGAATGAACGATGCAACTTTGATTGGAACAACTGAACAACTTATTTATGTAAATGAACAAATTAACAAAACTAAACTTCACACCAAATAACCAATAAAAGAACAAACAAATACGCAAATAATCCACAATTAAACCAAGTAATGTGCACTCAACAAGCCATCTGCTAACCTGCATCGATAGAATGGCCGTTTTCACCTCGTCGGCACTCTTCGTAAGCCATTGGAATCGCAATCGCTGTCTACGCCCGTCCATTTCCTTCTTTCGTGGATCAACGAACAATACCAACTGATTGATTATATTCATTACCATTTCGTACTGTTGTGGATTTGTGCTCACCTTTAATCACGTCAATTACTTTTACTGATAACTCAATTCATAAGCATTCAATTGACAAAACCCAGAAAACAGCTCTAGCTATTCATTGCTGCAACTTGTATCTCAAAAATGATATCTATCAATTTGCTCACTGGTATTTTTGCATGCCATTTTCATAATTCAAACAATGTAAATAACAACAACAAAGATTGAATAACACGACAAATAACAACACTGAAACGCGATAACTCAAAAATTTGTGCTCGTATGCATTCCAATATGCGAATGCTAAGATATTCGATGAAATGATGCAGATTTACAGTTCTAAACGACCAGACGATCAAACCCATATCAAACAGTATGAATAACGTTTCGCTTTTGAATTAAAGCATGCTTCAATATAATAAGAGCCATACTCTAATGAATTGTATAAACTGAATACAATGGAGACAATGAAGAGTATTGTTCTTATCAGAAACTCGCATCAAATACTTATTGCATGCATTCACGTCAATCAACTGATTTCATACGATTCAGAAACGGATTGAAATAATCACATTTTCCGTCATTATTATCATTAAGAAAAAACAAATGAAAAACTAAAATCAGAATAAATTGCTTGCAAACGAACTTCGAGCATATTATGCTTCAACGTGAAACAATCAACTGGTTCGCGTTGACCCCAAATGTGTTCATCACCCAAATCAGCCATCTGAAAATTCAAACAAACCATATTGAAACATTCCACGAAACGAACCAGTCAATCCTGCTCTAATCTTATTTAATCAAAAATAGTGAAATCCATTGAAACAAAATCAAATCGCCCAAAATTCTCATATGAAACCACAAAACTGCCGTGCTCAAATCCACTAACCGGTAACGGCATATTATGCGTATCGATGTCGAGTGTATCTGTGAAGTAACAAAAATAAATCTGACAACTACATCTCGAAACGACTCGTTGCAGTTGAAGTTTACCTGACGATTGAGTAGCCGGTGAGCCGTGCTCTAAAAAAAATGTTCACAAAATGCAAATCAATTCCTTTTATAATCACCTTATGATACCTCAGTTTAACGCATTAAAAATCGCCCATTCACCCCATCAAATCCATTAAACCAATCAATCCTAAACACTAAACAATTCGCATTGCATACTCATTTCTAAAAATTTGTATATCTCCTTTTAAACTTGCACAAAAAATCGCTCGAAACAAACCGCAAACAAACAACAATCATTCGAAATACGATGTATTCGAAAAAAAAACGTTGAAATACGGCTAAGAAACATGATTTTATTTCATACGAGGAGACTGACAATTTTTTTCTCAATGGATCAACTAATTATCACTTTGCGTAATTAAGTGATAATTAGTTGATCTGATACACTCGGTTGGCCTGCTCGCCTAGCCAGCGGAGCGGCGTAAATTGAGGCTAAAACATTGTGCTTGGAAACGCGAGCATTGTGGCCAGCAACGTTACAAACGTTTCATAGTCTGGCCAATCCAGAAATCCAGAGAAATTATCACTGCTGATCGCTTCCATCTCACAACAATAAAGATGTCAACACATTTATGTCAACGTTATCTATACATTACACCATCAACTATCTCATTCAAGTTACATCTTACGCTTCATATTCATATCAAAGACAAATGAATAAGTGAATGAGCGAATTGAATGAACAAATAAATGAATAAATAAACTGACCAGCCACCACTCCACCGACCGCTTCACCCGTACTGATATAATTGTCCAATTTATCCGAGATATTCGGATCTGAGCACGCTTTTTCTTCGATTACATCTCTCGATAACCATCGGAATTGTTGCTGTTGGTGGTGTGATTCTTTATGGAGTGTTGCTGACGAGGAGAACGCTGAGGTGGATTGGGGAGAGCCATTCGCGGATTGCTGTTGAGCACTTTGTTGGGGTTGATGATTGTGCGACATCACCAGTGGTGCGAAATACTAAAATTAATTGGAACATACGGAGGGATGTACGAAAAACCGAAAATTCTTCATTTCTTTAAAATTCTCCCAAAATTGCTAGGATCTCTCATGTCATTCCATAAAAACTTTGTAAAGTAAAATATTTTCAACAGAGAATAAAACACACTCAAAACCAAAACATGTCCCAAACTCTATAGATCATCAAGAAAGCTTCTTGTCAGGAAACAATCCTTATTCTCCCGATTGGTCGATAGACTCTCAAAAGCTCAAGTTGACCCAAAACTTGAATAAATTCATCGTGCAAAATCTCGATAAGACATCAACATAAACTCAAAACAGCCAGGAACCTGCATTCCAGTCAAGATTGCGCACCATGATCGCTTATCCAACAGCTGTGATTTCTTCCAAACCGGTAAATGGAATCGCTGCGTCACAGAGGCTCGTGCCGCAGTCAGCAGCACAAAGCCATCCAACTCTTTACCACGTAACACCGCTTGACTATTGATTAAATCAACTGAAATTGCACAAAAGCGAGAAATATGGAAAAATTCTGACATTTCTGGTTGGTCTGATGAAGAATTACTGCTCATTTCATGCAATATTCAACCGAACAACAATCATATCAAATGGCTGATAGCGCTCAAAATATTTCAAATTTCTAGCTGAACCTTAAAAAATTATGTGTTTCCAAGATCTGTCAAAGTTTTCACCAGAAATATTTCGCACTATTACGATCACTAACATTCGATACAAAATTCGATCGCAGCCTATAGATAGCCGACGTTTTTTACGACAGTTTATAACCAGAGCTTAAAGCAAACACCAATATAACAGATCAATTTAAAAAATTACTTTGCCAATTAGTCAAAAACACATCGTCCGCGTTACACAGTCCGATACCGTGAAGTGAATCTGACGGAACGTCTGTTGCCTGCAAAGACACTGATTTGGTTTCAACTAATCAATGTGATTTTCTTCAAGCAAAGTATTTTTGCTCGGAATCGAATATGAAATAAAATTCTCTGAAGCATTATTCAAAGAAATATTAAGGTTATCTCAATTCCACACTTCCCACTACTTCCTCTCCTTGTTTCCTGTCATTTCTTCGGGTTCAATTCTAACCAATACTTCCTCTTCAATTACTATTTGAAACAAACAAACAAATGAATAATAAATAAACTGTTCTATCACTGAATATTACCTCTTCACTGTATGCAACTAGTTTCGTGCTTGCTTCATTGATCAGTTTTTGTAGCATATCGTTCTCTTCAACCATTCGACCTTCGGAACCAAAACGTGATCTGAACCAAACTTGCCTAATTTTCACTAAACTTTTACAAATTCTTGTTCAACTTAATTTTATCAAATTCAAAACATTGCACCGAATCGAACCTACCGCACTTCACAATTCCTAGATAAGATATTTTCAGCATGTAACTAACCTTCCAGGACTTTTCTCTCCATCGTTATTATTCTGACGAGTTGAGTTCACTTTTGAGCAATTCGCTGAGACCGATCGACTCACTGTGGCCGGTTGGGTGGACGTTAATTCGGTGAACTAAAAAATTTAAAAATTTTCAAAAAAATAACAAATCAATGATAGCAATTGTGCAAACAAAATTAACAAAACAATCTGATAATCATCTCAATAACACTTCCAACAATAACAATCATAATTCCAAAAAATGCTAAAAATAATATCAGTACCTAAAATAACAACACACTCCTCCAAACGATCACCATAAACACTTACATTACACACTTTCAGCACATCGTTACTCAAAATCTTCCTCAGAATATGCGCCTTCTGGATGCCATCGGCTATCGCTAGGCACGTATCACGATTTTCTGGTGTCCACGATGCGCGCAGATCATGAATGGTCAGGCGATGAACCGCTACAGTTCCGTCGTCATTCACAACTTGATCACTTAAGCCATTCTGCGCTGCACAATGTTGATTCTGCGAAAAAAAGAGAGTAAAGTCTGGTATTGAAACAAAAAATTTGGATGTACAATTCGAAATTGATTAAATTTGAAATCAAATTAATTCGAAGTTTTAAATTTAATGAGATTTAAATTCGCACACTTCAAAACTGATTCAATTCCATCACATACACTAACTGATCAAATAACAAATCAATCAACACTGATCAACCAAAATACCAAACAAAATCAACATAATATAAATCTAATCAGATAAATAGTGTATTAACCTAATGAACAACAACAAAACAAACCTGTGGCATAGATTCACGAATGTATGAGAGGCGATCGAGACCAACGAAGAACGTGTCATCGTTATTTTTCGTGATGAATTTATCACTCATCGGACGACTGCTATCACCGAACAAATGCATCTGAACGTTGGCGAGCTGAGCGGATACATGCGATACGGTCCATCGGCACATCAAACGTCTCGTCACACCATCCTACAATATCATCGTCCACTCCACTCCAATTTATCTCGATTGAATTCACTCAAAAAACCCGTCCAAACATCAATTTTAACTACCAATCTATTCCATTTCTAATTTCTTCTTTCCAATTTTTCAACCTTGTCAAGCTTCTAAATCTAATTTTCGTACCTCATATTTCACTGCAAACCCACAATGCTTCAATGACTCTGATCCCAACGAGAATGTGATTTTTCTTTCAATTTTCAGTGCATTATTTTTCTTGTTCGCAATTAAACAGCCATATTTGGGTTTCGCTTCCGCGTTGATCCATAATATCACAGAAACTATACTAACGTTCATTTTGCTCTACTCAAAGTAAACTATGCCAAATCCTTTCTATCGAATCCACTATACAATTTTCTTCTCGTGTAGACTCAATCAGTTACGTTCTCTGATTACACTAACTAATCAAATATCAAATCAATCAACACTGATCAATCAAAATATCAACTAAAATCAACATAATATAAATCTAATCAGATAAATAGTATATAAACCTAATGAATCTAAAAAATCTGAAATCTAATAAATAAATCCAGTCAAAGCATCGATGAATCAAATCAAAAAACGAACATGCGACTCATTGTTCGATGGTATAATGTGAAGTTGCATTGAAGAGGTGAGATGAAGACTTTCGCTAATCATTCGAAAGCCGTGTGATGACGAGAATGACATCCAATAGGAGATCAGGAATCGGGGCAGTGTGACATTCAATCTGATGTGTTTGTAGTGTCGGATCAGTTGACGTTTCTTCGATTGATTCGCACCAAACAACGTCCCTTTTCTGATGGGACGATTCACTGTGGTCATCGTATTCTGTAAAAGACACAACTGCCGATTTATTCATTCATTCACTGAATCCGCAAATACAACAATTCACTACGAGTTTATGCCTTTATGCCTCCTGTTACTTTATGCCTTTGGAATCACCAATATCACTGATCAAATCAAATCTCAAATTAAAAACCGATTACAGTCATCATCTGAACACCTTACGACGACCACTCATCTGTCTTCATCCACTATGGCGAGTCAGTCGCACGGTGACGAAAAGAACCTGTCCAAAAAGTCAAACCCACGAGGAAAAGTCAACGTGAAACAATGAATCGTCAGAAACCTTCAAAAACTCGAGCCATCTGAAAGTATTCGCATAGAGAAGTATTTGCGGATACTGGCTGTCCGATGCCAACTCACTCTGCGGTTTCACCTCAATATTCAGAATCAAATCCAAATGCGTTGAACGAAACGCTCGATAAGAGTCGTGTTCCTGCAAATAAATAATGCAATCCAATCGCCGCTCACTGTCAAACTTCTTCTCCAACCACATCATTCACTATCTTTAGCTTAACAAATCTTTAGCATGCACTGATGTTTTTAAAATTTCATTTGTAGAGTGTCAGTAAGGCCACTTCACTGACTTCACTGATTAGTTCGCTTTAGTCCTCTTTTCCGTCATTTAGTCCTGTCATCAGCTATCATACTTACCGATTGTATCCAGTTTGATCTATTTCATGTGGTATTTGCTTATTTAGTTCTGTCATATACGGTATGATTAAACAGATAGTACAAAGTAAACTATCATCAGAAACAAAACAGGTTTACAAGGGCATGAAATAATCATACGAGTGATCAATTACGACAGTGACCATTGCAGACTACGACGACAAAAATAACAACAACAATAATAGTGTTAATAATAATAATAATATTAATAATAATAATAAGAGTGATGCATACTGTCGTCGTATAACTGATTGAACGAAAAAAAACCAAAAAAAGCCAAAGCTAACATGATTCGTCGAAGCGTAATCGGGCAGTTTATCAGGAGCACACGGTTGTGCACTGTGATGATCGTACGGGTCACCGATGCAAGCCCAGTCCATGAGAACGCTGAACTTGAAACCGGGCAGATGCAGCACGCGACTGTCGTCGTATTTCGAAGCCGTTCTCACGAACGTGTCCACGTCTGTTTGCATACACAACTGACCTGCACTAGGAAACCCTCGTTAATTCAATGAACAATTCAAAACTTTTTTTGCACATAAAAATTTCCATCATTAAAAAAAGCATTTCGAATAACGAACAGTTGACTGCAATGAATTTTTTGCCCCCAAAAAGATTCCCCCGATAATCTTACTATTAATATATTGCTTGGTATACGTTCCGCTCATCTACTGAAATGCTACCGCCAAGGATAGAAAAAAGTTCTTTTGAATTTCACTTCTTTGCGTTCTATTAATGACAAGCACTGATGTCAAATTTATGATGTCCTATTTCAATGATCATCACTGCCGAACGTATATCTATTGCAATGGGATGAGGATACTCTTCAATTGAATAAATCCAAAAACTTCGCAATTCGAGCGAAAAAAATCGCACTGTTTACAATATTTCGATTACAATAAAGGATTCTTCTTAAAAAGGCCAAAAACTAAAGCGGACTCAACAAAAAAATCGTATCCTAAAATCAAAATGCCTACCGCAATAACATTCTGCGCGCAACTAACTCACCAGTGGTCCAATCGAATTCGAAATCTTTCCATGAGATCTCCACAAGTTCCGTGTCATTATACGGGTCCGTTGTGGCCAGCATCGATGTCACTAAATGCTTACACAACATCGATAAACGACCATGGAACAACAGGCGAATCTTATCCCAGAAAGGAAGTACTGCGCTTGGATCACTGAAACGATCCTACAATTAGTTAGCGAATCTTGAAAAGACACCCATCAAAAATGCATCGTTTTCATTTTTGTCTGAATATGATTCAACCGAATTATGCTACATTATACATATGGTGTAATCAAACAGATAACATGAAGTAATTTTTTGTCAACGGGGCAGTAAACAAAGTAAGGTTAAGTATTTTCATAATCTACATGTTGAGCGGAACAGAAACATGACATAATCTCACGTTACCCTAACACAAATTTTTTTCAGTAGGGCCCTCTGAATATCACACTACGCCTAAAAACGAATGGAAAAAAATAGAAAACAGGGATTTTTTTGTCAACGGGGCAGTAAACAAAGTAAGGTTGAGTATACTCGTAATCTACATGTTGAGAGAAACACAAATATGATAAAAGCTTATAGTGCGTTAATACAAATTTTTTCAGTAGGGCCCTCTGAAGTGACCCTATGCCTAAAAACGAATGGAAAAAAATAGAAAACAGGGATTTTTTTGTCAACGGGGCAGTAAACAAAGCAAGGTTGAGTATACTCGTAATCTACATGTTGAGAGAAACACAAATATGATAAAAGCTTATAGTGCGTTAATACAAATTTTTTTCAGTAGGGCCCTCTGAAGTGACCCTATGCCTAAAAACGAATGGAAAAAATAGAAAACGGGGATTTTTTTGTCAACGGGGCAGTAAACAAAGCATGGTTGAGTATATTCGTAATCTACATGTTGAGAGAAACACAAATATGATAAAAGCTTATAGTGCGTTAATACAAATTTTTTCAGTAGGGCCCTCTGAAGTGACCCTATGCCTAAAAACGAATGGAAAAAAATAGAAAACAGGGATTTTTTTGTCAACGGGGCAGTAAACAAAGCAAGGTTGAGTATATTCGTAATCTACATGTTGAGAGAAACACAAATATGATAAAAGCTTATAGTGCGTTAATACAAATTTTTTCAGTAGGGCCCTCTGAAGTGACCCTATGCCTAAAAACGAATGGAAAAAAATAGAAAACAGGGATTTTTTTGTCAACGGGGCAGTAAACAAAGTAAGGTTGAGTATTTTCGTAATCTACATGTTGAGAGAAACACAAATATGATAAAAGCTTATAGTGCGTTAATACAAATTTTTTCAGTAGGGCCCTCTGAAGTGACCCTATGCCTAAAAACGAATGGAAAAAAATAGAAAACGGGGATTTTTTTGTCAACGGGGCAGTAAACAAAGCATGGTTGAGTATATTCGTAATCTACATGTTGAGAGAAACACAAATATGATAAAAGCTTATAGTGCGTTAATACAAATTTTTTTCAGTAGGGCCCTCTGAAGTGACCCTATGCCTAAAAACGAATGGAAAAAATAGAAAACGGGGATTTTTTTGTCAACCGGGCAGTAAAGAATGTAAGGTTGAGTATGCTCGTAATCTACATGTTGAGGGAAACACAAATATGACAAAAGCTTATAGTGCGTTAATACAAATTTTTTTCAGTAGGGCCCTCTGAAGTGACCCTATGCCTAAAAACGAATGGAAAAAAATAGAAAACAGGGATTTTTTTGTCAACGGGGCAGTAAACAAAGCATGGTTGAGTATATTCGTAATCTACATGTTGAGAGAAACACAAATATGATAAAAGCTTATAGTGCGTTAATACAAATTTTTTTCAGTAGGGCCCTCTGAAGTGACCCTATGCCTAAAAACGAATGGAAAAAAATAGAAAACGGGGATTTTTTTGTCAACGGGGCAGTAAACAAAGTAAGGTTGAGTATTTTCGTAATCTACATGTTGAGAGAAACACAAATATGATAAAAGCTTATAGTGCGTTAATACAAATTTTTTTCAGTAGGGCCCTCTGAAGTGACCCTATGCCTAAAAACGAATGGAAAAAAAATAGAAAACAGGGATTTTTTTGTCAATGGGGCAGTAAACAATGTAAGGTTGAGTATGGTCGTAATCTACATGTTGAGAGAAACACAAATATGACAAAAGCTTATAGTGCGTTAATACAAATTTTTTTCAGTAGGGCCCTCTGAAGTGACCCTATGCCTAAAAACGAATGGAAAAAAATAGAAAACGGGGATTTTTTTGTCAACCGGGCAGTAAACAATGTAAGGTTGAGTATGTTCGTAATCTACATGTTGAGAGAAACACAAATATGATAAAAGCTTATAGTGCGTTAATACAAATTTTTTTCAGTAGGGCCCTCTGAAGTGACCCTATGCCTAAAAACGAATGGAAAAAAATAGAAAACAGGGATTTTTTTGTCAACGGGGCAGTAAACAAAGTAAGGTTAAGTATTTTCGTAATCTACATGTTGAGAGAAACACAAATATGATAAAAGCTTATAGTGCGTTAATACAAATTTTTTTCAGTAGGGCCCTCTGAAGTGACCCTATGCCTAAAAACGAATGGAAAAAAATAGAAAACGGGGATTTTTTTGTCAACGGGGCAGTAAACAAAGCAAGGTTGAGTATATTCGTAATCTACATGTTGAGAGAAACACAAATATGATAAAAGCTTATAGTGCGTTAATACAAATTTTTTTCAGTAGGGCCCTCTGAAGTGACCCTATGCCTAAAAACGAATGGAAAAAAATAGAAAACGGGGATTTTTTTGTCAACCGGGCAGTAAACAATGTAAGGTTGAGTATGCTCGTAATCTACATGTTGAGGGAAACACAAATATGACAAAAGCTTATAGTGCGTTAATACAAATTTTTTTCAGTAGGGCCCTCTGAAGTGACCCTATGCCTAAAAACGAATGGAAAAAAATAGAAAACAGGGATTTTTTTGTCAACGGGGCAGTAAACAAAGTAAGGTTAAGTATTTTCGTAATCTACATGTTGAGAGAAACACAAATATGATAAAAGCTTACAGTGCGTTAATACAAATTTTTTTCAGTAGGGCCCTCTGAAGTGACCCTATGCCTAAAAACGAATGGAAAAAAATAGAAAACGGGGATTTTTTTGTCAACCGGGCAGTAAACAATGTAAGGTTAAGTATTTTCGAAATCTACATGTTGAAAGAAACACAAATATGATAAAAGCTTACAGTGCGTTAATACAAATTTTTTTCAGTAGGGCCCTCTGAAGTGACCCTATGCCTAAAAACGAATGGAAAAAAATAGAAAACGGGGATTTTTTTGTCAACGGGGCAGTAAACAAAGTAAGGTTGAGTATGCTCGTAATCTACATGTTGAGAGAAACACAAATATGACAAAAGCTTATAGTGCGTTAATACAAATTTTTTTCAGTAGGGCCCTCTGAAGTGACCCTATGCCTAAAAACGAATGGAAAAAAATAGAAAACAGGGATTTTTTTGTCAATGGGGCAGTAAACAAAGTAAGGTTAAGTATTTTCGAAATCTACATGTTGAGAGAAACACAAATATGATAAAAGCTTATAGTGCGTTAATACAAATTTTTTTCAGTAGGGCCCTCTGAAGTGACCCTATGCCTAAAAACGAATGGAAAAAAATAGAAAACAGTGATTTTTTTGTCAACGGGGCAGTAAACAAGGTAAGGTTGAGTATATTCGTAATCTACATGTTGAGAGAAACACAAATATGATAAAAGCTTATAGTGCGTTAATACAAATTTTTTTCAGTAGGGCCCTCTGAAGTGACCCTATGCCTAAAAACGAATGGAAAAAATTAGAAAACAATGATTTTTTTGTCAACGGGGCAGTAAACAAAGTAAGGTTAAGCATTTTCGTAATCTACATGTTGAGAGAAACACAAATATGATAAAAGCTTATAGTGCGTTAATACAAATTTTTTTCAGTAGGGCCCTCTGAAGTGACCCTATGCCTAAAAACGAATGGAAAAAAATAGAAAACAGGGATTTTTTTGTCAATGGGGCAGTAAACAAAGTAAGGTTAAGTATTTTCGAAATCTACATGTTGAGAGAAACACAAATATGATAAAAGCTTATAGTGCGTTAATACAAATTTTTTCAGTAGGGCCCTCTGAAGTGACCCTATGCCTAAAAACGAATGGAAAAAAATAGAAAACGGGGATTTTTTTGTCAACGGGGCAGTAAACAAAGCAAGGTTGAGTATATTCGTAATCTACATGTTGAGAGAAACACAAATATGATAAAAGCTTATAGTGCGTTAATACAAATTTTTTTCAGTAGGGCCCTCTGAAGTGACCCTATGCCTAAAAACGAATGGAAAAAAATAGAAAACGGGGATTTTTTTGTCAACGGGGCAGTAAACAAAGCATGGTTGAGTATATTCGTAATCTACATGTTGAGAGAAACACAAATATGATAAAAGCTTATAGTGCGTTAATACAAATTTTTTTCAGTAGGGCCCTCTGAAGTGACCCTATGCCTAAAAACGAATGGAAAAAATTAGAAAACAATGATTTTTTTGTCAACGGGGCAGTAAACAAAGTAAGGTTAAGCATTTTCGTAATCTACATGTTGAGAGAAACACAAATATGATAAAAGCTTATAGTGCGTTAATACAAATTTTTTTCAGTAGGGCCCTCTGAAGTGACCCTATGCCTAAAAACGAATGGAAAAAAATAGAAAACGGGGATTTTTTTGTCAACCGGGCAGTAAACAATGTAAGGTTGAGTATGCTCGTAATCTACATGTTGAGGGAAACACAAATATGACAAAAGCTTATAGTGCGTTAATACAAATTTTTTACAGTAGGGCCCTCTGAAGTGACCCTATGCCTAAAAACGAATGGAAAAAAATAGAAAACGGGGATTTTTTTGTCAATGGGGCAGTAAACAAAGTAAGGTTAAGTATTTTCGAAATCTACATGTTGAGAGAAACACAAATATGATAAAAGCTTATAGTGCGTTAATACAAATTTTTTTCAGTAGGGCCCTCTGAAGTGACCCTATGCCTAAAAACGAATGGAAAAAATAGAAAACAGGGATTTTTTTGTCAATGGGGCAGTAAACAAAGTAAGGTTAAGTATTTTCGTAATCTACATGTTGAGAGAAACACAAATATGATAAAAGCTTATAGTGCGTTAATACAAATTTTTTTCAGTAGGGCCCTCTGAAGTGACCCTATGCCTAAAAACGAATGGAAAAAATAGAAAACAGGGATTTTTTTGTCAACGGGGCAGTAAACAAAGTAAGGTTAAGTATTTTCGTAATCTACATGTTGAGAGAAACACAAATATGATAAAAGCTTATAGTGCGTTAATACAAATTTTTTCAGTAGGGCCCTCTGAAGTGACCCTATGCCTAAAAACGAATGGAAAAAATAGAAAACAGGGATTTTTTTGTCAACGGGGCAGTAAACAAAGTAAGGTTGAGTATATTCGTAATCTACATGTTGAGAGAAACATAAATATGATAAAAGCTTATAGTGCGTTAATACAAATTTTTTCAGTAGGGCCCTCTGAAGTGACCCTATGCCTAAAAACGAATGGAAAAAAATAGAAAACGG
>JAPYMA010003043.1:87566-165387 GCA_035041965.1 Anisakis pegreffii
CGGAATACAAACATGACAAAAGCTTATAGTGCGTTAATAGAAATTTTTTTCTGTGGCTGTATGACGGTGAGCGGTTGGTTTGTCGATCGTTCTGTGCGATCGGCAAAATGTTCGTCATTTTTGCGATTGTTTAATGGATTGTTGTTGGTATTCGGCTGGATTTAACTATGCAAATTATCCATAGCGAGAGGCACTCGTTATTGGTTGGTTGTGGCGTGATTGATATGCCGATTGCTATGGATCTACTCGGTTACATAAATCGTTTATTACTGATAACGAAAGATTACTGATTCACTACTGAAAGCTGTTCCAAACAACTACTCTGAACGATCGTTGGACAAATGTTCAATCGATCAATCGGAATGTATTCTCGGGCTCCTTCTGAGTCCCTCTCCCTAGAAATAAGTGGGCATATGGGAGGGTAGCCCAAAACCTCTGTACTTGCCAAATCAATAATTCAAGTTCGAATTTCACGAAGACAGATGATTCCAAACGCTATTATCGTTAGCTGCGCGAAAAGAAGAATGCCAATGGAGGAAGAATGTGATATTAGTGATATTGGTAATAACAGAGAGGCATAAACTCGTAATGAGTTTGATTTGCAGATTAAATAAAATAAAACAAATTTTTTTCAGCACGGCTCTCTGAAGGTGACCCTATGCCTAAAAACCAATGGAAAATAATAGAGAACGGAGATTTTTTGCCAACGAGCAGCAGACAAAGTAAGGTTTAGTAAATTCGTAATCTACATGCTGAGCGGAACACAAACATGACAAAAGCTCATAACATAAAAGGTAGCAAACTAGACAAACTATCATCAGAAACAGAAAAGGTTTATAAGAGCATGAAATAATCATACGAGTAGTCAATTATGACACTGATCATTGCAGATTACGATAACAAAAACAACAACAACAATAATATTAATAATAATAATAACAATAATAAAAATAATAATCATAAAAATAATAATCATAATAATAATAATAATAATAATAATAATAATAATAATAATAAGAGTAATGGCTAATGAAGATTAAGCAACTGAATAATGAACGGCACAAACAATTTAAAAGACAGTAGCTATGATATTGATAATGTCACAAATAATGATACTTTGATGATAATCGTAAACGAACTGATAACAATGACCAATCATATTGAAACGATACCAATAACAACGATAAATTTTAAACGAATTACCAACCTCGACGGTGCGCTCACGTTGTTCCAACACAAACTAATCATCGATAGACACGGCTCCCAACACGGTCCATAAGTCGCGTTCAAATCGGCGATTTCACACTCCAAATCGTAATAATACTTCAGTGGACACATATTCCTGTCCACGGTGTACTCACCCCATGGCTCTGGTAGTGTTATTTTACAACTCCGTATTGATCGATTACCTAGAACACATACTTCTAAATCGATTTGCAATTATACGGCCTGACTCAAACTCGACAATATCGATGACTCTTCTAAACCAATCGGTTTCGAGAAAATTTTTTCAGTTTACGGGCGAAGGTTTTGCTCGAAACCGTGTATGTACCAATATCAAACCATCCACTGTTCTTTACTTGTAACAAATTTTTCTGTCAATCTCATTTCGCACATTTCTACCACTACTAAATCAATGGCCGAAGCTAAAATTTACGATTTCATGCGGTAATATGTTCACAAATCAAAAATTGTGTGGTATATTTGAGGGAAAGAACACACCACCGAAGAGTGAACAATTCACTGATGTTCACGAACTCCATCGATGATTCAAAACCTAACAGCAATCAATTAAAATCGTAATCATTTTCAACTTCTGATTCAATAACCAATCGAACATAAACATCATTTCAAAAGCAATTTCACAATATCGACAAAAAATCACAAAACAGAAAAAGAAACCAACCAGCCAAATGTTCAGCACCAACGAGATGTCCCCAGAAATGGCCATCTCTCATCATTTGATAGGGCAGTGGATAGTCACGGAACTGTATACGCCACTCGTTGAAATCCAACTCGACGGCACGTGCCCACAACGTACTGAAGTCCATCCCTTCGCTTGGATACGGCCTGAAAAAAGGATCGCATCGGGTGACGGCAAAGCGACCAGTTTTTCAGTCATTAAAAACGTGATCAAAATTTGAGGCGAGTGGTCAAAACAAAATGGCTACGGCACGGTACTCACGCTTCTGGATTGAATTTCCTCAACAAATTGACTGCATTCTCTTTACCATGCAATGATCTGTCTGCATAAGCGTGAATCTAAAAAATGTAATTATTCGATCCAACCAAATTCTATCCTCACAATCAATTTAAAAAAAGTGATTTCTTTCGACGAAATGCGAATCTCTTAAAAAACGATTTGTTTTTCTTAAACAAATATGCGAAAATACTCGACATCAATGAAAATGTAAAACGTTGTTTGTCGCTGAATTTGGAAAATAATTCAATGAACTTCAATTTCAGAGACAATTTTCATCGCATTCTAACACTTCAACGACGACTCACACACAAACACACCATACCTCAAGGTTTGTGATTGTCCAAATAACCAAATGCGTTCGTGCTTGTGGTGTTTTCTTCGATCGCTCCACATAAATTTCCGAGTTCTTTTTCAGCAATGATCGATGCAATTCATCGCATTTCGATTCTACAAAAAATCTCAATTCTTCTCGACAATCACTCGAAAATCTCCTGTTAAACATCAGTAATTATACTGACAACAACAAGAATATAGACAACAAATCTGACGTGTCAATAACGGATGCTGCTTCCTGAGCTGCTCAAGTTTCTGATCAAGCATTCGTCTGCGTCTCTCGCACTCGTACACCTCGTCGACCATCAACTCGTAATTGCTTTGCAGTTGCACTTCAAACGGATCATCATTCATTTGAAACGACGCATGCTACAAAACCAAATAAATCCGTCAATTCAACAACTCAAATCGCTGCCAAACATCACTAATCATAAAAATAATACTAATATCAATAAGTTTCAAAATCCAATATCAACACTAAATATCTTCGATTTCGTTACCGATTCCGTCTCAATCAACACGCAACGATTCCGCTTATTTGTTCTCATTCTTTCCAAAGATAACATCAGAATACTCAACATATTTCATCACTATCAATTACCATCGAATATACAAGTGAGAATAAGATAAACTGACCATGAGACTAATCCTATAGATTTGATTAAAAACCAACAAACTGCTGTTCATCAGAACAATGATCACAAAATTCCATTTCAGGCCAAAAGAAAGAAAATCAAAACAAATTGACAAATTTGAAAAGTCTAACGATACACCAATTAACACTAAATAACCCTTCGAACCAACCTTGATTGAAAAACTCAAATCGCTCGGTAACGGTGAATCAACTGTAAACGGTTTTTGCTTGAGATCATGCACCAATTTTATCCATTTCCATGCGTTAATCAACTGCAATCAAATGCATTCTCAATTGTTCATTTCTCAACAATCGCCTCTTCAAAACTTCCGCTTACTCTTCAGTATTTCGAACGCATAATCAAGAAATGAATACTGCCAAAAAAGCGACGAAACAAACACAATGTTTGCATATATACGCACAGCAAATATCTGGTTGTGTTGTCAAATTCAATCTGATTAGCAGAAATTTCGCATGACAACAACAGAAATCAAGAATCCAAATTACACACACTTTAAAACCTACATGAATCAGTTATTTTCACTACCTTTTTTTTGGATAACAAAATGATCTCACATCATTTTAATGTAATCAACAATTAACGTGATCTTAGTCTCAACACAATATCCGAATATCTTATCGTTAACATCTTTTCAAAACGACGACAACGAATCGAACAATCCGAAATCAACACGCAGACTCGACACACAAACAAAATACACAAACGAAAACAATCAAACATACAAATAAACTCAAAAGAAAACCTCATCGAAAGCACTCGCAAAATTATAGCCATACGGGAAGAGTAATGCGAACGAGTCGGCTGCCCAGCACCACACTTTATTCGTTCGATTCATCAAATTCTTGAATTCGGCCCGTCCCAAATCCATTCTCGCGTCTATGGCACGCCGTTGAACGCTGAACTTCTGCAATGTAACACAATCAAATTTCATTCTCTTCAAAAGTTTCCACAAAAACATAATTATCTTCTTCTAAATCTTACCTCAAGTGTGAGTATCGGGTGTGTGTCCATACGTGCGATGAATGTCGGCATTTTATACGTGATATTCTCATCGCGTTCAATATGCAACGAGGGCACTTCCCAACACATTCTGCAAATATTCAATCTTTATTTCATCGCCAATATCCGCAGCATGACCGTACGAATTTGTATATTCACGTTAAAAGTACAAGAGAATAAAGATATAAGAAAGAGTTATTCAATAAACAAAGTTAGCGAAGTCTCAAAAAAAAAATCTAATCGTAAATACAAATGCTTCTGTACTAAAATTATCACAATCGAATCAAAAATGAATCCATCCAATAACAACAATCTTCTTCTTCACCGTGTAAATATCATATAATCGGGTGAACAAATAAATTATCCGGCAAACAAAATGAGTGAATCAGAAACTAAGAATGAACAAACGAACGAACTGACATGTGCTCTCGAGGCAAACGGAACTGAAGTTTCACCGGATATGAGGTATCGATGACAAACGTGAACACTCGTGATGAAGATGGCGAAGCTGACATTGGTTCGGATGATTCACGATTCAGACGTTTCGTGAAGAAATCACTGCGGATCTTCATCGCACTCCTTCAAATGAAATTCTCTCAGCCAAACTAACAATCTCTCAGGAACAGCGATAATTTGAAAGGAAAACATTCACATTTTACTTATTTTTGCACACTTCAGTAACAATTTGAAGTGTGAAATTGTTACTGAAATTGTTCTATCCGAACGTCACACAACCTTTCACGTTCCAATGTAACAATTTCAGATTGTACGCAACAAAACAATGCAAAATTTGATAGAAAAACTATCAGAAATTCCCACCACAAAAAATGCTCTCAGAACGAACCGATATGTTTCCAGCAAAACGATATGTACAACAGGATCCCAAACCAACGCTACTGGCGCATAAGCCAGTACTACCAGATTCAGTGTATTCAACGTCACTGAAGTGCGCGCTTTCAAACAACCACCTTCGCCGCACTGAAAATGAAAATTTTGCACTAAATTCGGGAATCTTACAAATTTCCAAAGACACCCAAACGATATCAATCAATTCAGACACGCAATCGCAATCTATAAACAAATTACATTCTGAAAATTCAAGTGAAATGCGTAATCAATTCTCGCACAATCTTCTCATAACGCTAACTAACCACGTGCTCGGTGATCATCGCTCCATCCGAATCCCAACAAACTGTCTCTTTATTTGCAATTTGCCCCTGTCCAATCTTCAAATTGTCGAACGTCCACACTGTCGATGCACCTGGCATAGCGTCTAATCGTGCATGATCCACTGCTACCACTACGTACGACGCTTGACGAGCCGTCAAAAACACAGCCAATCTGAAAAAAAACACAGTTCACTTTGAAAAATTCATCAGAACTGAAGAAAAAGATGTCGTCAAAACTCGTTGGAATCGCTCACGCAACACAACTAAACCCCAAAAATCCTTATTAACACCCACTAACTTTTTTGCTGAAATCTGAACGATAAATTCCGTGTTTCGTTGTGGTGATGTGTTTGGAACGTTCTTCCACGAGTCTTTTCTGTTCAGTGACGACCCTTCTTTCGATGGCAATAGAGCACAAATGAATGAAGTTATCTGCAACAACAACAACATTCACTTCAAATACTTCACTCGGATACATCTAAATCTAACGCATGCAACATTTATGAAAGAATCGCCTTCGCTACACTCGAATTTTCGCTTTCAAAGCAAAATCGCTCACATACATTTCATTTCCTCGTCACAATATTCTCAGCAACAAACTCAAAAAACGAAATGAAACATAAGTCAATCGAGACCTGTTGCGCCAGTTCATCCTCATACTCAAAATGACATTCGTCCAGTTGTACTTGCAGTTTCTGTGTCGTGGAATGCGAGAACTGAAAAAAAACAACAAAACAAAAACAACTCCAAATTGAAAGAAATGAATTCAAATGATTTGATGGAAAATATATCATATAAGGCTTCTAATGTATTCGTTGGTGATTGACACATATTGCTCAAAGGTTTTTGTGAATCCATAACAAACTTAAAAACCTATCGATAGGGGCCAAATAATCAGTCGAGAGAATACGATCGATCTTTTGAGTGATCTTTTCTTTTCCGTGATTCAGCACCAATCATCAATTACAACTACTAAATCAACCAGTCTAGTCAAAATACCTGTGCTAAAGCAGCACCCAAAACCACGGCATTACCCCAAACGTGACGTTCGAACGAGAACGGTGACGTTGTCTCGAGTGATGCACCTCGCCGAACCCACAGATATTCGACGCCAACTTCAACGCTTGAAAAGTTCTGAAATGAAATCAAATGAAACCAAACGAAATGCAAAAAAGTCTCAAACAAATTCATAACAAAATTCAAAGTTTCAAAATAAATTTTCCAATAAAAAGCAAAACACATCAGCTAACTTACATTATTCGCATTAAACGTGATCAAGTCAATGCCAACATAAATATCTCTCGAATCCAATGTCATCAAACGACTTTGCAATGTGTTGATCTCGGCTGATACAGAGAACGAATACGCGTCTGTGTGTGTTGTTGTTGCATTTGCTGTTGCCGCTGCAACCTTACTGGGCGATGACTCTCGTGAGCCGTTACTGCCATCTGAAAGCAAACAACCAAACGTTGACTGCTTGCTCTACTCACGATCAGTGCTGCAGTAAACTAGCCATTGCCTCAACTCACAATCGGATAGTCATTAAGTTACCCAAACGTTACAATAAATTCAAAGAAACAAGTGAAATGCAAATCAATTGAGGTAAAATTAAACAAGTGAAATAAAAAACAATTAGTTAAAGAACCCTGTGAATAATTCGACGACGAGAAGTCATCATCGAAACCGGTCGTGCTCGGCGACAGTCTTCGTTCCATTTGCATCGCGTACTCAATCCAAGTCGACAAGTCATTCTGACAAACCAGTAAACACGGATTCAGCACACGTACCACCAATGAGATATGTCGTCGTTGTTGTTTTGCATCCGCAACATCTTCCTTCTGAACCCAACCACACGCGATTATGCCGAATTCACACAGAATTATGCCGATCTCATTAAACGAAATCACTAACTAATAAACAAATACGTGAACAATAGTACAAACACACGGACAAATCAGTGCACTAAGATGAAAACTCACAAACAATGAAATAAATACTAAACAAAGAAACATTTTGCGAGTAAACAGACAACAGAAAAAATATGTAAGCAAGCAAAAACAATACAGTAATACGATAAACAAATAAATGAGTGTATCAAATAAAAATTCTTTTTAAAAAAAACCACGAAATGCAACTGAACATACCGCAAACTCACCATAACATTCACCACGAAATCGGTACATTTGAAATGTGAACGTGGTGACTGATCCAGCAAATCGATTGCGGTCAGCGCCATCGATAAGCAGTTGTCTCGCTCCAGCAATGCTGAGATATTACCCAGCGATACGCTCACTGTTCTTCTAAAATTCACATTTCTTTCCTCTAATAAAACATCCAACCAACTCACACCATCAAATCATCTAATTGCACTCTATAACCATCAGACGTTCTATCAAATGCTGCGCACTCATTACTTCCTCCAAACGACAAATTTTAACTATTCAAACAAGCTTGTTCATTACATTATCACACATTTTCCACACTTTCAATGATGCATAACTAGAGTTGAAATTTAAATAACACTTTTACCATCACCAATAATGATTATATCATAATAATAATAATAATAATAATAATAATAATAATAATGATAATAATAATATCATTATTAATATCATGACATCATTATTACAATAATATCATTATAATAATACCAATAATAATATCATTATTACTACCAATAAAATCAAATTAAAATCAGACCAAAAAGTCAAAATGAACCCAGAAAGCAATGAACAAAATCACGAACGTATTCATTTCACTGTCCATCTGGGCAATATACCGGAACACCAGATTATTCACGTCCAACTTTATGTTCGATAGCAGACTGGCTCGGAACAAACGCGATCTCGACTGAGCGTCTGATTCTGAGCCATCCGCATCTGCTTCATCCGATGTCTCTTCAGTCACTACTGTGGATGGATCATTTTTGCCCAATACGATCGGATTTTCGTGCAAATATTCCAACAACCCTGAAATCGCTTCTTTCACATATGACATCATCCAATTCAGAGTCTGATATAGTGGCACTTGTTTGGGAGAGTGGGTATAAGCGATACGATAATCACGACTAAACTCACCATCTGATAGGGACAGAAATGGATTCGTAATCGAAACACTGATCCGTCTCAAACGGATATTTGAAATGGTCAAATCAGCACAAAACGCTATCGTCAACGATAGCTCCAGTAACGGTGTGGTACGTCCACGAGTGAATAACTTCGCTTGTGCCAGACGACAGCTTAATTCCAATTGCATTCTAAAATGTGTATCGCGAAGATATTATTTCCTATTATCGTATATTTTTTCTATTAAGATATTATTTCCTTTTTATTTTCTTATTTCTTATTTCCTATTATATAATATTGCAATTTCAGAAAATCACAATTTTCCTTCTTGCAAAATCCTAGACAAATCCAGAGATATTCAGCGAACGAACCCTTCACGATCCCGGAACGCGTCCAGTTGAACAGTCTCAAACGTGGAATGCAACAGACATCGAGGCACGGCGTCAATGAAAACGATTCGTGCCGTTCGAATCATTGCACCCGCATACTTAATACCATTAATAATAATATTAATGTCAATAATATTAATAATAAAAACAATAATAATAATAATCCTCTGAGTGTAATAAAATGAAAAGTGACAGTTTCATCAGCCATTAACTCACCTGTAACCAATGCAACCATCGTTCCACATCAATTCCTGCTGTTGCATTATTGACGTTTTTATTCTTCATTTGTTGAGATGACTGCTTCTGTGCCATTAAATTCTCACTCAAATTCAATCGTTTCTCTCCTTCAATTCGCATATCACCAATCGTTAGCATTATTGGCTTACTGAAACGACGACGAGTCAACTTATCAGACCATTGAAACTCTCACTGGCGTACAGTGTCGTGAACAATTCTGATGCGTGAACTCCTCGTATTGTCTATGTAAGGTTTTTGTTCGATATCTTCTTCCCACATCAACCACTTTGTTGGATTATTACAACAATTTGATCATTATTATATGTTACGATGTCAAGAATAACACTTCTCGAAGCGTTAGTCTTGTACTGACTACACTCTCCAATTATGATGGATCTTGCTTAAAATTTCGGAGTGTTACGACAACGATTTTCAAAATGTTTCATTTTTGTACCACTAAACTCCTGATAAGAAGAATGAATGATGAATGTAAGATCCGGATGAATATATTGATTATAGGTGAATATCAACAATGGCTTTCAACTTCCCATGAATCGATGGCCGAATTTGAATTTATAATAAAAGTTACGGCCGAATGTGAATTCATACATACGTCAATAAGAAAATGAAACAACTGGAAGAGTGAACGAACGTGAACTGTGCATTAAAGAAACTGCTCGATAAACGCAGTTCATCGATCTCAACTCTGATGCCACTCCTCAACGTCAACTTGATATGTTGCACGTAGAAAAAACCGCATTTACCGAGTCGTACCGAGTCACATCCAAAATAATGCGCGATCACCAGCGAGATCATCCATCCCAAATACCTGAACGTTTATCAACTGAATGCTTCTTGCATCATCCATGTATTGTTATACTCTTTTGCAATAGGACACTATGAAACTCAATTTGCCGATTGAACTTGATGAAACTTTTGTGTATCATTGAAATGCATGCAGAAATGGGTTGTCGAAACATGTGTGGTTCTGAAAATGAATCGAAAGATTTTGGAAGTTCCGATAAAATGTCAATTCGGATGCTCAACAGAAGTCTAAATTCGAACTGATTTCTCATATCATGCTGATAATCGGAACTGAATCTGTATGGTATGAGTTTGGATGAGATGAAATATTTTAAACAATGATATGAATATTTTCCAGGAATGAGAATTGCTTGAAATTGAATATATTTTTGTTATTCACTTATGCACACTTACATTACAAGTTTTTAAAGAAGAAATTAATGAATACCTCCAAACGAATAGAATAACTGTGATGAGTGCAATTAAAATTATGAGAAGACCCATATTCAGTTCTCCAAATACACAACAGAACCAAGTGGATATGGTATGGTTACGGTGGGTATATTATGTCCACTTCGATATCAGTTTACGGTAGAACAACTGAACGATGATGGCAATTGATTACTGTATGATACTGTATGGTTGTTATGAAATCTTGCTGGTGACTGCACTCTTCAATTATGATAGAGCTTGCTTGAAATTTAAAACTTAAATGTAGCTTAGGAGTTTAAAATTTTAAAAAAATTCGGAGTGTTACGACAACGATTTTCAAAATGTTTGATTTTTTTATCACTGAACTGCTGATAAGAAGAACGAATGATGAATGTAAGATCCGGATGGCAATTTGTTATGTGATTACTGTAGTATTTAGAGTACCTTTTTTGATTATTGTGCACAATAGATATGGCCGATTACGGTAGTATTGTATGCGTGTGATCCGGTTGATTGTTTGCCGCAGATCAAGGATTATGGTTGATAGTGGAGTTGACGAGTGTTTTGTGATGGTGTTGTTGGTGGTGGATATTAGACGACATTTAAGGCATACAACTGAACTGCACAAAACTCACAGTCAGCTGGCTCAATTAATCCTGAGAATCAATTATTTTGGTTTGTTTCTCAAACGATTATTGAAACCTGAATTGGTTTTTAGCGATAGTTATTCAGCGGTAAGGCGAAACGATTTCACGGAAAACATTCAACATCTTCAGAAAAAGACCAAGCACTCACACATACTCGAAGAAAAAGAGCAAGTTTAACTTTATTTTGGCTTATAAAAATAACGGATCCTAGCCTACTGTAACGCGGTCAAAATCGGAATAATGATCTCAAAATTTTCAACGACGATTGACCACGGCTACTGATCAAATCCGTCATAATCTCAATGTAATCCAAAATGTTATGCGTTCAAATGAATCATTTCACGAAGGTGTATACAAACGATTTGCCAAGAACGGACGATGTGCCAATTTGCTTACGATTGTTAGTGATTGAACTCGCATTTTCATTGGATATGAGAAATGTGAATTTCTTACCCGTTTAACGGGAAGTAATCCGGGCAAAACATATACCATTTTGTAGCGTAAATCCAGGAGGATAAAATAGGATGTATGCAGAAGAATAAGAAAATGTCACTGGCAAACAACAAAGATACATTTGAGTTTTCTATTTGGCTTAAAATACAAAAGTTGAAAAAATAAGTGAGATTTCTATTTATCTGACAGGAAAAACGGATGATGTATACCTTCTTGTAGCCGGAATTTAGTGCTTTGCAGTAATGCAGTAAAGTCTGACTGGAAAAGCTAAGGTAGAAGAGCTATGCTATTTGACATGATCAGTGGTGACGTTCAATAGTCACAATTGATAAATATTCCAGTAAGTGAAATTCTCTCTCACCTTAGAGAAATAATTAGTGACAAAGGTGTATATCCTTTTATAGGTGAGATCAGGTGTTTTACAACAGTGTGATAAATATAATGAATTCTACAACTGATTCACCAGTCTCAAATTGGAGCAAAACGCAATGTTGAGTGTTTGAAGAAAAAAGCTGCATGAGTCCCTCTCGCAATCGAGATGGAACGGAAACACTCCAATTGTACGATGAGAAGGAATGCGGGGGATCGTTATTCGTATGAGCCAAAAAAAAGACCAACGGAAAACAAATCAATCAGCAAATTGAATGAGCTCTGAAGTATCGCATCAAAACCAGATTGGTTCGGTTCGGAACACATTTCATTTGCATATTAATGTGAAATATGAATGAATTATGAATCGAATGCCATCAGACAAGCTCGTATCGAGCAGAAATGAATTGAACGCTTCTGAAGGTGTCATTAAAGTCGAGAGAAATGGAATGAGAAGCTGAAGGGAAACTCGAAAAGTTCTTGAGTTTTTACTTATTGACAGCACATTGATTGACTGATAAGATTGACGTTATCAGTGATAGTTTTTAAATGATCTCTTGCTGTAAGTCATGCAGCTTTCTAGATCTAACGAATCAAGTTGACACATGAGACGATGACTGATAATGGTATCATTTTGGAGGTATTCATTCTTTGAGTTGAGTTTCTGCCCCCAATTCCGATGATTTGGACGCGAAATTCATCCATTATGCCGAAAAGATTGCGAAAAGCGTATTGATGAGGAATCACGTAATCTCTTGGGTAATATTAAGGACATCGTAAAAACAACGAATATGCAACGGAAGCTTACTGCATATTCAATTTATATCGCATTCCAGCAATTATTTAAGACATATTTCTGTACACCTGTTTGGTTTGTTACATGCTTACCTTCAATTTAGTGTTGATTTGGACGAAAAAAATTTCATTTTCTATCAATTTTGCTGATTACATCAACTCCTTTTGAGACGATAGGTTGCACGACTGAAGAGTAAATTCATTCATCTTAATCGAATTCTCTGAATTGAAAATTATTTTGAATCTATAGGATTTCATTCTCGTCTTGATTGAATTTCTTGATAGGATTCGTTTTTGTACAAGGATGTCATGACGCCGATAATAAGGCTACAAATACATGCTGAAGCATTTCAATATCTCAACTGCAGACAGCTATTATTAGAAAAGCTAATAGTAGGAATAGCGGCTCTTAAAGCTGTTCGTTCCCTCGGCCATGATCAATGGAATGCAAACGAGAAACGAACAACTGAATAAGTAATGTCAAATAATATGAAAATTCTGCTCTCCTCAATTGGTCAACGGCTATTATTGTTGTTCAAATTATTATTATTATCGTTGTTGTCCTATTCTATTCATAACAATAACGACAACGGTTAATAATGGGCAAAAATAATTTCGAACCATACAAAGTGAGTGAGTATACCTTATTGGAGAGTGAGTATACCTCAACATTTTCGGATGTTATCAAAATTTTGAAAAAAAGTGGGGAAAGCCAGCAAATTGAGGAAATTGCTTTAGGATATGTGCCTTTTTTGGAAACGAAGGCACTTTTCGAGCCAGAAAACTTCCGGAATGTATTCACAGTTGAAGTTGTCAGGGAAGAGAACTTCACTATGCCATTTTTTTGTTTTGATAGTCTTAAACTTCGAATTTTATCACAAATTCTTCACAGTACATTGTTGTTCCTGTCCAATGCTCTTGCTCGATTCCTGACTTGTTAAAACTTATCTTCGACATGTTATTTTCAATTCCGTATTCTAAAAATAATCACTATGAAGCAAATATCTCTTTCAAATGCTCTAAATTAGCTTAGCACATACCCCGTACGATAAGATATGTCTCCCAAAATTTCAACTGCTAGACAGCTATTATTAGAACAAGCTAACAATATGAATGGCTCTTAAGGCTGTTCGTTCCCTCGGCCATGATCAATGGAATGGAAAGGAGGAACGAACAACTGAATAAATAATGTCAAATAATGTGAAAATTCTGCTCTCCTCAATTGGTCAACGGCTATTATAGTTGTTGTGAAGTTTTGTGGGCATCTAAACCTCAAAGTCGTATTTTTCTCAAGGAGCAGTCAAAATAAATATGGCTTGATAGAAACATGACATGTATTTGATGTTATGGTAGTTTGTTGTGCCACTAAATTATTCATTATGAGCAATTGCACGAGCTTATAAGCTCGCAGTTCATTGTGCATGAATGCTATTCAATTATGTAAAATTTCCACACTTTCCTCAGCAAGATTCCATGATCTATTATCCTCGTATAGAAGAGATCTGTTGACATTCATTTGTACTGCTGCATCCATGACAACACAATCGTTGTTGAGTGAGTGAACTGCCGATGCAAAGAATACACCTAGTGCAAAAGCCTCTCATCATCAATCAGTGCTTTCGATTGTTTTTGTTGAGAGCAGCGCTTAAAATAGAGTGAGTTCTGGGTGGAACGGATGAACGATCACATTTGGAATGCTTGAACGGATTCCATGAATAAAAGCTTGATTAGTGATTCAAGACTCAAGTTATGAAAGTTATTCAGTCAAGACGAGAATAACTAGTGCGCAAACATCGAATGTCATTACGAGAGCAGCGAATACACTTACGATTAGTCACGTTTCCATCAGATTGTCAGTAGCAACAACAGCAGATATGTATTCGTTTTTATAATTCATTCATTCACTCATTCGTTTTGAGGCCTTTGAGATAATAGAATTTCGAAGAAATAATAATCACATTATAGACACCATGTCGTGAACATATAGTGATTAGATTAGAGACTGATTTGATGGGTTTTTTTTTTTGTTGACAGCAAATGATCAAAATGCATTAGCAGAAGGAACGGTTGAATGAATTTATGCAGCGATTCGCTTAATGTATCACTAATGAAATGAATTCACTGTTTGTGTGAATACTACTTTATTTCAACTCATTTGGATTTTTTTCGATTGATATCCTGCATAAGTTTAGCATTTATTGCATGATCTTTGTTGATTAACTCTCAACCTCTTTTATCATTTCATCATCAAACAACAACTCCTACAACTCATAACCAGCGTGTCCTTCAGCAATCGGTGACTATCACTGTCTTCAATCTTCGACACCCGCTTCCATGCAGTCAGTGTTATTCTGGAGACTAGCACAGTACCCGTCTCCTCGGAATTCTATCTTCACTCATCCAATCTCACAGATATTCAAAACCATTTCATTCAGTCCTATTCCGCGATCGAAGAAGATGCGTGTAATATCGGTGGCGACTGTTATTATGGCGAATTTATTTTTGGAACTCCAAATAGGTCGATCATTTTTAGTACAATAGAAAGGAAGGTGATGGATTCTTATGATTGGATTCATTATTATGATGATGATCGTTTTAGCATTAAAATTTTTTAAATGTCATAACAACGGGCACTATAAACGATGATGGCATATATCATGTATGATCGTTTATCGAACAAGCAATTCAAACTGAAATTCAAATTCAAAAACATTTCATCTCATTAATGTTATCCAAATGGATTATATTAATGGATCTCATTGAATCATTTCATTTTTATTGCATCGTTCCGGCAGCATCCAATCGGATCGAATCGAATCGAATGCCGTTCTGCCATGGAGGATAACAACCGCCAATCAACAACCTCAAAATTGCACATTCACTCGCTCCCCGTTTTGACTTATGCACCTTTATTATAAAGGCATGCGGTTTTGCTAGCTTTAACTCGGCAAGCAATTCACTTTTTTATTAGTCAGCGCAGATCCCGTCCTGTCTAGAATCTCAATTCTGCAATTCTCATCTCGTTTTCTTCTGAAAATACACCAAACGAACGGCTCCTAGCTTCGTATTTATATGACAATCCGTCGTATAACGTTCTGGATGCAAACACTAGTACCCTAGGATTAAGGCGAGATCTTTCAACAAAAAAAAAAGCGATATGAGATTGAAATTTCTTCTAATTGCCGCAACAAACCGATAATTGCGATAATACACATAAATTTTCTGGCTCACAATCAGTTTTCTTATGCATTTGAAACAATAGGCGTTGAAAAGGGTTCGACAGAATTAAATTATTCATCATTTAATGCTGAGTGCAAAAAGAGAAACTTGACAAATTGCTCCGATAGATCAAACCAATCTATCGTTATGATTAAATCTCTTATATTCTGAACGAACTGATAAGAAAAGCATAAGATGTTGAATTAAGGCTGATTCAGTTCGCATCAAACATGCCTGTCATAGACTAATTGTCGTAAATTTGCGACAGTTTAACTCAATTTCGACACCATTCACTCGTGAACGGGACGTGTGACACATTACGAAATGAATTTTGAAATAATTTAATTGATGTCAGCCGAATGAAAGTCGCTAAAATTAGTTTGCTTAATGCCCGAATGAAATTCAATTAGCATCGAGCGAGCGAGCTTTTTCCCGTATTGTTTCCACGATTGCCGTCTCTGTCCCACTGAACAACATCTTAATGCACCAGTTCAGGTTCAAGTTTGTATTCGCTGGAGAGTATAAAGTATTGTGGATTGAGTGCAGTAGGACTCGTAGATTCGTGAACATCAACAAATAAACCGAACACATGATATGCAATGAATAATTTCAATCATGTAGAGCCCCACTGAACGTCTCATCATGTAAAGCCGTTGGGCAGCGGCTCGCTACAATTTTAGTCGATTCAATTTGAAAAATGAGTTCAATTTTTCCACTTTTAGTCGCTATCCACGAACGAAAAAAACCCTATTTATTTCGTCTTTTACACTATAAAATTGATTGGCATTCGTCGTCAATTTCCATGATTACCAAGCACAGAGGAGTGTTCAAAACGATATGTGCCTGTGGTGTTATTAAGTTGTTGGTGAAATTGAGTAGTTAGTTAAGTGAACGACGAGATCGTCGTGGAGGATCATTTTGTGGCAATTGGATGAGCATTGAAGAAATTTATTTCATCTCATTTCTTGTAAAGGGGCTGAAAAAAGATATATTAGTTCAGTGGTTCGTTTTGATGTGGAATCAAGCAATGAAAAATGATCAAAACCAGAGAAGTGAAAAGACGGAAATTTTTGTGCTTTGTTATATTTTCGAAAGCATTTTCAATAAATCACTTTTGCTTGAAAAGACGATAATGAACCATCGGCAACACTACGTCCGTTGCCCATTTACCTTCATTCCAATTGTGTTGCAGCGTTGATTTTGCTCATTTTGTTGTTGTTATGAATGATCGAAATGAAATGCATACATGCTGCTCTGTTTGAGATTTCACTCTATTTCGCTCATTTTGAGCACATTTCATGCAGAAGTCGAAAATGAATGAGAGGGGATTCAATAGAGATATTTGTACGTTGAGAACGATAATTCATCAACGTTTGACGTGCGATTGATTGTGATTAATTGCTATCTATCTCTATGCTTGGCTATTCAAGCACATGCTGCGTATATTGTTTGTTTTTTTTTCACTTACTCCCGTCAAAACTAGTGCTTCAGTTCATGCATTAATAAATGCAAATGTACATATTGCTTTAGGGATTCACTATTCTCAATGTTGAGCTCGTCAACTCCATAAGTAGAATAATCCAAATTGAGATCATGAAGAGCAATTGAGCAAGTTGACGTTTGCAGCGAATTTTGCAGTTTCTTCACAATTTCAAAATGAAATCTTAATTTGACACTGCCCAAATGATGTTTTGCCGATTCGTTTATTATCTATTTGGAACGATGATATAGCGAAAGATTCCTCTGGATGAGAAAGCAGAGTGCTTTCGGATGCGAAACCACTGTGATTCTGCTTGAAACTACTTAAATTTGTGTTGAGTAGGTGATGATACAAATGATCATAGTGTCCTGTACGCCATTATGTCTCGTCAGCCATCGAGGTATCAGTATCCGTTTTCCGGATTTTAACAAGAGGATTTATCCCTCAAACTTGTCTTCATGTCCATATTCTCATTATCGCTATCTCGTTAGAGGATGAACTTTTTTGTGGAGAGAGATTCAATGAAGTGAAAACATATTCAGAATGTAATTGTTAAGTGGAGGAAATGCTTTGAGTATATGTGTATGTGTATATTGTTATGAATGTTTGTCTTCAATAGTACATAAGATCATGCATTTGTGCAAACACACACACAAACAGATGAAGCTAGAATTCACAATCGCTCCACCCAGTCGGCTTTAAGCTAAAGAAGTAACTGTGAAGCAAGAGCAGTAGTCAACGTACACGTACACGTATTAAACCATTAGGAAGTTCGTTTCAGATGGCCGTCATTGTCCGATCATATTTATCTATTCATTCATTTATTTATATTTGAATATGTCCGTGCCTTTCACGGTCAATCCTACACTCACACTGTGATGACATGTCCAGAGTTTGCTTGATCATGCAAACAACGTTGCCTCTATTATCCTTAAGCCATCCATTCTCTCATAAGTTTCTGCACCTTTGCCCAATTTCGTTTTAGATGGATTCGTCAATTTCATTTGAGAAGTTAGTGCTTCTTAATTGTGGTGATTGATGCTCCATTTATGAATTGTCATCGAGTGCAAACAATCGCGTTGTTCAAATGTTTGATTATTGTGTGAGATCTGTGTTCTGTGTTCTCAAATGATAACTTGCAGAAGAAGGTTCTAAAGAAGAGCTCGTTGTTATCTCCTACAAGTCCACCGGTTTTGATCTCAAACATTAATCATCGATCGATCAAATTTGAGCTATTATCATGTTAAGCACGATATTCTCATAGCCATGCATATTTGATATATCCAACTCTGCTCATTACCACAACTTCATTCATATGCAATAATTTATTATCGGACAAAAAGTGATGCTGTCCTCAAAACGATCGGCGTTAATCACTTTAATTGGACTCACAGCAATACTGCTTGACAAAGCAACACCTTTATCACTGAGCAATTTCACTTTTGAGGAGAAATGTAAGGCGATTCATGCGCAAGGATACGGTATTAATTTGGTTCGTTCATTTCTATTCACATGCGAAAGCATCGCGCTCTAACATCAACAATTCTGAAATCATTTCTTTTTCGCCTGAATTCACTTCAACTCACAAAATTCTCAGTCTTGACTGCAGCACAAACAGGAAAGTAGCCTCCTTTCATGAACACATGAGATCCCTCTACTAGTGTGACCATTCAAGAAATGAAAGATGATTACTCTGGCCAGAACGCATTCTGATTTTTTACACAAATTGAGAACTGAGTGGACTTTTTGAGAGCCAGCCAGCCAAATTTACAGCCGAAAATTGGTTAGTTAAAAACAGAGGAAGAGTATGGAAACGGAACTCACTATGAGATGAGATGGGGGAAAAAATGAGTTCAAAAGTTTGAAATTGTATTGAAATAGACAAATACGGCAAGCAATGATCTCCCAAGTGGACTGGACTGCTTGTTCTCAGTACACTAGTGCAATGAGTCTCCTTAAATAGATGTGAGTGTCTCTTGAAATTGCTTGATTGTCACCATTACGCATTATGTTCATGATGGTGGTGATGGTGGCCATATAACATTAGTTAATGAATATGTCAACAGCTTCATCATCACAGAACACAACAGCTTCAAGCCAGGCTGGTACACTTCAACAAATTTCATTCGTTCGCCCTTTTTAAAAAGCAATAAAAACAAGAGAATACTAAAAACGAACAAATATTCAATAATAGCCATACACTTCAGTGCCAAAATCGATTCCACTCGTTGAATCCACTGAAAAGGGAAAGTGCTCCACTCCATCTTCAGAAAATCCTTTTCATCCAGAAATGTCCGATGTCCTTTTGAATTGTTGATGAAAGCTTCAGTATGCCATCGTGCTAACACATTGGAATATCTGTTGAGAGATCGATCGACCTCTTTCAATCAGAGATAATTAGTAGTTAAGAATCCAAAAATAGTGTATCAGCAACTGATCGTGAGTCATTCCAATCGCCACTAATTGCCTTCAGGTATGTTGCAATAAGCAAAATAGTGTGGACTCGAATTGTCAATATCAAACACTTTGTAAAACGAAACACTGTCATTGCTATTTGACTGTACTTGATAAACTGGAATGTGCCACAAAGCCAACCAAGCAATTGTATGTATGGCAAGATCACAGTAAACCGGCCGAGCATCCTTTCCAGTGCGATAGTCCGAATTTTCCAAATCGGAATGCTGAATACAACGTGAAGATATATCATTGGGAGAAATGGTAAGCAGACCTGATATTTCATGAAACATATCGATCGCATTCTATCTCATTGATTAGCCGAATCAACTTTGTAAAAAAGTTTTCACCGCGAGAGGACCCCTGAAATGGGACCTTGAACTTGTTGGGTATCCGCTTCTCATTGCACCAATCTTTTCGACGAGAGGTTTAGGGGGCTTTTACCAAACACAATGATATTCACTGATCTCAAATGCATGATGTTTCGCGAATGGCTAAATTGATCATTCGAAGACTTTAATCTGGGTTTTTGTATATTGCAATTGTATGTTTGAGACGAATTATGAACTGAAATAAGAGAGGAAAGGCTGGAATGAGAAATTTTAAGAAGCGATTGAATGTGCTTGGATTTCAGGACTGGTACCGCATTATTGCACGGCTTAAGTCACTACAATGTCACCTCATTATCGTTTGCCGTCGAAAATGATCACGGCTTGGAGGATATTGGTGTGTATTAGCTGAAAATACTTTATTTCTGATTGTTTTATCGTTAATGATGTTTTTCTGTCCACAATCAGTCTCTTACTGCAATCCACAAATGAGGAAGCGATGTGTATAAATGATCGTAAGTCGAAATTCTCAACCTGCGAGATCAAATTCCCTAGTGTTATCGTTTTGCGTTTTTTTTTCAGATCTTTCCATTAATTTCCCGAATGTTCACACACTTCATATTGAACTGAAGAAATCCACTGATGGTTTCAATGGATGGACAATATTTGGACAAATGACCTCATTGAGGACGTTGAAATTGATAAATTTCAATTTTGAATTTGGTGATTATGTAAGTGTTAGTTTAGCTGACTTAAATTCGCTTCATATCAACACTGGAATTCAGAACAAAAAACTTCAAAATGTTTTTAGCAACGATAAAAATCGGCATTGAACCGAATAGCACAAAGATGAAAGAATACTCTCTTGCTATTGTTTAAGTTAAAAATGGACTTTCAAACTCATAATCAGTGAGATGAACGCATTTTTTGTTGAGGCTCCCCCATGGATCGAGAGTTTGCATCGTTTACACGTCGAGAACAGCACACTCAGTTATCTGCCCAAGTGGCTGCCGTTCGCTAAATCTCTCGAACGTCTCATCATAAGAGGAACGAATATTGATTCGGTCATAACAATTAGGTATTCGTCATTATCACATTGCTGCTGTTTGATGTCATTTCTCTCGCGAAACCTATATGACCTCGTTGTCTAATAAATATCATGAATTAAAGTGAAAAGTACCGCTGGGAATGGGATCTTGGAGCTTACGTTCAGGACGATATGATATTAGTTTTTTTTTATTTTTTGCATTCGTCATGTATGCAATTTGCTGGATTCGAAGTCCATTACGAAATTAGTTTCTTCGAGTCATTGCCAGCAGATCTGTTGGTGAATCTTGAAATCGCTCGCTAAACTTTCAGCACGATGCGATCGCTAGTGAGTGTGAAGTTAAGCAATAACAAGATCAAAGATCTCGCGAGGATTTCGTTCAAATGCGATCACATGCAAGAACTCGATCTCAGCTCTAATCTGGTATGGGATTTGCTTTGTGCTATCAAGTGATTGTTTTCATACGGCTGAAACAGTCGTCATAACGGTGAAGATGGAGGAATTTAAATGAAGCAATCGCTCTTCAGATCGACCGATTCGCACAACATACGTTCAGTCAATGCTCACAGTTGCGACTTCTCGATTTGAGGCGAAATCCGCTTAAAGCGCTACCGTATCGCGGACTGCAAATGACCACCAAACTGAAGTGGCTTCGATTGTCCGAAACACAAATTGATGTAAACATTTCTGGTGATTCGTTTTTTGAAAAATAAATCCGATAAATTAACTATACATCTGATGAACGTTAATTATTCATAGTCCCAACGAATACCTTGAAGCAAATACCGGCTGGTTGCCAGCCCTTTAGGTCGGTATTTTCAAGAAAGCGATCATGTCTTATACGGAATATTCAATTTGATCGCGAGAATTTTGATCTTTGAGGCGTTTCTTCATGGGATCAAAAGCAAATTTATTAAATGCTGATTATGTCGAATGGTACTTAATGCTACCGATTTGAGCACCCTCTGATATTGGTGATTTCATCAGCAATAATTAAAATATTTCAGGTTCTATCAGCTGACCATCTGATTGGACTGACTTCATTAAGAACTTTATCATTAAGTGATACTCCATCATTGAAATCCATTGAATCGTTCGCATTTCTACCTCTGAAATCGTTGAGAACACTCGAATTGGATCGTTCGAATCTGACGCAAATACCGCTAGCTGTTACACAGTGCTGTCATTTGAGCAGGTTTTCATTTGATTCTTCAATCAATCCAAGTTGTCGATTATCCGCATTGTGGCTATGTTATTCGATCTGTTCATTATCTATCAAACTGAATTTATGGATGAGATTTAATCATATAATATGATTAAGATCAAATTAAGATCATCATAATACATGATGCTGACTGAACAGATTAAGATGGAAACAGTAAGCTATAAGTTTGCAGTTTGCATTTATCTGGCAACTTGTTTCATCTGAAACAATCAATGCCTCCCGAGATTGTTGGACTTCTTTCACGACTCACTTATCTGGCGTTCGATTGTAATCCGCTTTCGGAATACCCCGTTGGATTATTTCTAATTCCTTTCTCTAATCATGTTAGTTATCGCTTCGTTTATACACATCCATTTTACTCTCAACAACGCTCTGATGCTCTCAATAGATACGCACAAGCTTCTTCCAGTTGTTGAAGAGCGTTAGAACGTTCACTAAATTTCTAGCTGAATTCGACGATTCTTTTGAAATCAATATCATAATCGACACGGGTCTTTATGGGTAACAAGTTTTTTGCAAATGCACAAAGTGGCTTTGACAAATCACTGAATTATTTGAATCTTCTCAAATGCTTGCGCGGTCTCATAGTGACGATTGCTTCAGGAGCTAATTCATCAAGTACTTGACACACTCATAACACTCCCGTTATGGCATCGTGAGCCATGCACTCCATTCATGTGGAATATTCACTTGAGGAACAGGTATTCTCAAATCAATGACTGCTTACCTTAATATAACCGTTCAATCTAAACAACTACCTGTTTATTTCATAGCCAATGTAAGCAGTTCATATTCCTGTCGTTCTACGCAGAAAATTGCACCGAATCAAACAAAGTTTGCTTGAATCGCTCTCTTAATCGCTCACAATCAGTCAGAACGATTTCAGCACGCCTGAACTACGTCGAAAAGTGTCCGCATGGAATGCAGAACGTATGCGACGTGACAAGATGGAGCATTGCATGCAGATGTACGAATGGAATATGGAGAATCTGGAGCTCTATCGTGATTTGGAACGAAGCAGCGGATGTGAGGCCAACCGTCAACTGCGTACCGTACGAGAGGCATGTCAGGATCGTCCGTCAAACGCCCGAAAATCCGTGTCCTATCGTCAAAGAAAGAACCACAAAAAACACAAGGCACATTTCGACGACAGCTCAACAACCACTCCGACCACTCAAAGTTTTCCAGGCGTTAGCTTGTCCATATCGAACAATCAGAGCAAGACGTTGGCACTATCAATAGCCTTTAATTTAGCACTTCTGTTGGTTCTCTCTACAGTCATTCTTTATGTGACCATCAGCCACCTGACTCGTCAACGTTCTGCTCAGCACCCGTCTGAAACACAACCTCTCAAAGGAAAAGCTTTATAGACATGGCTTTGTTCTGTTTCATGGTTGAGAAACAATCTGAGACAATCAATCCTTCATCGAAGTCAAGTGATGAAGGAGCATGATTTGGACGAGAAACGAAATGAAGAAGTCTTCATTGAATTCTAGTGATATCCGAGGTAGTGATATTGGAATAATTTATGATATGTGTTGTATATGTGTTGTTGATGAGAGATATTTGTTTGAATGATAGATATTTGATTGCACTCAATTGTTATCATGTGACACATGAGGAAGCAAGTTGAGTAAGTCTAAACTTTGATAATGTCAAGTCATTCTAATTTTGATCAATGTCATTTTGTGTGAATTGAATAATTTGTATAAAGTCTTGTTTTGTGTTTAATACCTTGTTATTAAATTACTTCAAAAAAAAACCCGAGCATGCACCGGAACATGCACCGCAAGAACACTGTGTAACGGTTATTAATAACATACTCTCCATTGATCCATAAGAGTATTTAATATTGCATGAAATTATCAAAACGGAGTAGGATCGCATCTCATCTTGTTCAGTAATGTTAATCTCAGAGTGATAGCTTTGATTGTTCGATGTCAAGTCATTCTAATTTTGATCTTCACAGATCAACAATTCGTATTGCTACAGAATCATGATCATCGACTTGAGACATCGGCAGATAGGCATACTTCCGCTCTATTCAACATCTATACCATTAAAATATGGAACTTTCTTTGGTGAAGTTTTGTTCGCTCCACGATTACTTCTGATGCTTCTGGGGAAGATTCAGAACCAAAAAACAGTATCAATTCTGCAAATATCGTGCTGGTTACTAAACATCAAAATACATCAAAAAAATATTTCAGATACATCAAACATCGAAATATTTCAGTGAATTTTCTTCTGACTTACATTCTGTGATTGATTTCATAAAATTGAATTTACACTGTTATATGGAAATCTAAAAATAATAAATGAGCTGTTCATGAATCGACTGCAGTCATTATTGTAATCATTCATTTCTCAGAGAACAATCATTTAATTAATTGATTTTGTTATGTGATAGTTTAATGATTGTGATTTGGTTTTACTTTCATCATCGCCTCTTCTTGCAATTTCCTTAATTTGTTCGTCGTCATTACAATGCGACGCCATTGTCTCAAGATGCTCGGCAGTGTTCATTGGGTATGTTCTACGAACATAGTTTCATATGATCCTTCTTTCTCATTCATCATACTAATCGTTTCATGAAAACGTTTCGTTTTCAGATTGTCTCCATTCGTTTCAATTTTGTTTCTAATCAATTGCTTATCATCATTCATATACCAATATTATCGTTCAATCAGAACACCACTCAATGCCCATTGATAATTTCCAGTTATCAGAATTGATGCGCTTATCACCGATTTTGAGGATATTCATTGATCGAAGTTCTATCCGTGAGCCAAAAAATCTTCGCTGAAAGCACGATGATTGACTGAAAGCACGGTTATTTCTAGCAACTTGGATTAATTATATCGTTGAGATAACGGACTGCATCAAGCGCCTTCTGTGCAGCTCTCAAGCAAATCGTTTCCATCACTGAATGCGCGATTGATTTCAGTTTCTTTGGTGAAGTGTAATACTGTGAATGGTCAATAAATCCTTCGTCGTTTAATTCGAATCATGTGACTTTTCAACAAAAACCCTCTGACAAACACTCCACTATAGTTTAATACTAAAGCACTTTTCCGAACCACATTTAATGGCATCATCGTCGTCGTTATCAATAACAATAATATGGTTTTTAAAAAGTGACGTTGCTCAACAAAACCAATTTGATGAAAAACCTTCACATCCTCTGAACTGGAAATACTGCTCATCATCAGCAGTAGTAGTTCGGAAAAAATCAAAAATCATTGCGCACAATTTTTGGCTGTTTTATTTGCTGATTCTTTTCAATCACACTTACTGATTCAGTCATATCAACGAACACTGGAATTATGGTCAGTGCTTTCATGAATCCTCATTAGTGCAGTGAGCACACGATTAAAAATCTATTGACTTCGCCACCGTGTTCCTATTCGAAAATCGCACTTTCTATCCACATTTGGAAAAATAAATGTTTTTCATTCATTCATTTATATAGGAAAATTCCATCGTTTCGTTTCAAAAATCTGCACCTTTGCTTCGATTGTATGCTCTGAGTTGGCAGGCGTGTTGTAACTGTACGATGAACTCATGACATACTGTGCGATTCGATAGATTATTTTTATTTGGGTCAATGTTCATTGTGATCTTTTCGAATTGTATTTGCAGACTGCTGTTTCGATGTGTTTTATCTCGAAAATTTTCTCATTTTCAACGAAATGTCAAACTATTGAAATGTTTATTAATGCAAAGAATTGGCATTGATGAAATGTGATTAGATATGCTTTTCAATTGTTTCTTTTCACGAATAGATATGTTCATCACGAGTTAACAGTGGGGAGGTTGAATCCACGTCCTAGGATAATCTCGTCAAACAAAACTGGAAAGACTCACTTCAGACAATCGCTTCAGTCATCATTTTGTTTTCTAGTGACTTCCATGCTAGTGATTTGTTCATAATCGCCGAACCGCTATGAAAAATTCAATTTGTTTTCAATGTTGTTCATTTCCTGAGAAACAGTCAAATGAACAATTGTACCAATTTCATTGTGCCAATAACAATTGGTGATTGTTCAAATTTCATTGATAGAAATTTTGTTTTCGCAAAATACATCGGCGCCATGCTGAATGAACAATTGCTTGTTAGCTATGTCATGGACAGATGATAGCCAGAGGATTACTTGAAATTCACTCATTTGTCACAAATATGGACTGGGAAAAGGTTTGCTCGAAATCGAATGTTGGTTGTTCCAATGTCATTGATAGAAATTTTGTTTTCGCAAAATACATCGGCGCCATGCTCATCCAGTTTTCATTTTCATTACCAATTCAAGTTTTATGATGAGTTGATTGCGGTTGATTGATGATAAACTTTCGACTGAAATTGATACTGACAAATATGTTACTGATTATTTATTGTGACGGCAATCACTCAATTTTGTTGGATATCTAAAATGTTGGATGTCTTAAATTTTGATGAGTTGAGGGGGAAGTTTTAAACTGAACGAATGGTTTTTTTTTGGTGTCGTGTGACATTGAGAAATCAGTCGATAGTCGTTGTTTGGTTGTCAACCGAAAATGTGCGGGCATTTGATCTGATAATAACGATTATTTTGTTGTGAAATCATCAAACCGGTTGGAAATAATATTTGAAGAAAAAAAAAGGAACAGTTGACGACTGGCAATAACTTTTTGATGATGAATCTTTTGATGTTTCATTCAAAATCGGTTGCACCAACTATGATGAATCGCTCATCTCGCCATTATCAGTTTATTTGAATTGGACACCAAAAAAAAAGCCAACTAAATGGTGAACGATGAAAAATTTGAACGCAAACGGAAGAAAGTGCCTCTCATCGATCTGATGAGTTCGCACAACACTTTAGTGCACTTATCAGTTCCTCTTGAATCTTTCAAGAAGATTGGAGAATTTTATGATGTGACTATCACTCACCTTGAGGAGTCACATCAAATCATCTGTCACTGATTCTCACTTTGAAACATTGTCAAAACAATCAACTCAGAGAGTTGTTCACTTACTTGTTTCATTTGACAAGTTGCATTGCTATTGTTGTTGTTATTGCTACTGTTGCTGTTGACTGTAAGTTGCTCATCGATTAGAATCGGTTCCAATTCACAATCTAATATCGAGAAGGTGCTCATTCTCATCATAAAAGTCGAAATATTCAGGTGCGAGTCATTTCTTGAAACCTCTATCGAATCATCACTTCATGGATGATAGATAAGCTGTTTCGTAGATCAACTTATTTGATCTAGTGATCATCTTCTGTAATCTAATTATACTGGTACTTATCATTTCCTCGAGAAACCACCGTTTTCGAGCGCTCTGGAACATGCAATCATTCGATACGATTCTCATTGACTGTGTAGTTCTCTAATTTTTGGGTTTGTATTTGCATGTTCATATGAAATACATGTATTGCTTGCAAATTAAATTCAAGCTATTGCAATAGAATATGAAAATATTACGTCGTGCATGTGAATATATGCTACATGCAGTGATGGATTGAATTCTTCAATAGCAGTAAATTAGCGCTGATAATACTGATGATTATGGTAATAACAATGATAAGGACAATAATAATAACAAGTAGTAAACCGGTTCTTAGCAATTCAGTGCAAATGAACATGTATAAATGGTGACATTTTGGATTCGTCAGTTAGCTTAAATTTTCGTTTTCTTTTAATAGTCTTACAGTTTTCATTTTCTCGCGAATCTTTTTTCAGTGGATTTTCAATTTTTTTTCAATTTTCAATTCACTTTTTCAATCTATCAGTGTTATGCACTGATAGATTTTCATCGCTTTTATTTTCGGTTCATTGCTGGATTCTTCTCAAGATTGCAATTACGCACCGAATGATTTGTGATTTCGCATGGATTCGAATTCAGTTTCCTTTCGAATCCGTCGTTTTCATGGTCATCTGACTATCACTATCACTATTATCATCGTTATCATCATCATTATCACGATCAGTGTTATTGTCTAATCAAAACTTCCCCGCTGATCAATCAATCAATCAATCAATCAGAAGTGATCAAAGAACGTTCATGAATACCGAACCGAAAACAAACCATATGATCATTTGATATGGTTCACATCTCGATTGGTGTTGCACTTTTGGAATGGTTTTGTTTTCTGCTTCACAAATTCCCATCAGTCCTGAAATCCTGAAAAAATATTGTCACTGAACCAGTTCCATGAGGATGTACGACGAGTGTTTGGGGTTTGCAGCAACACATTGAGCAGAAATTATTATTCACTTGTCTTTCTTAGCGAAACTTCTGTGCCGCAACCTTACGCATGCATGAATGCCTCGCAACTGTGCAGTGCCCAATAGCAGCAATAAGTGAACATTTAGTGAAATGGAAACGATTCGTCGAAATTCTCGTTTCACTTTATGCATGAGTTAGCGTTCTTTTCTTTTGTGCTCAGTGCAAATCGACTTTTTAATGGTGAATTTGAAAAGTACAAATTCATGGAAATTTATAAGAACGGGAAATATGAAACGAAACGACACGAAAAAGACACAGTTAATCGGTGGCTCATGAAAACAGAACAAGAATTCAATGATCACTGGTGTCGTCGTTCAATCACGACCTATATGTCGTCGTCGACGACGAAAATCGATCGCATGAAAATTTCAATGCGCAATTTCAACTGACTCAAATTGAAAACATTTGGCTTGACTGGAAAATTCAACTAATTCGCTGCAATTTCTCTAATTTTCCACAGTTGCAATTTCATCAGGTTTCTTCCGCAAGAAGCAATAGTATGGTTCAATTTGTTCAGTTCATGAAATTCAATGCATTTAGCATCCATTGACACAGGCTATAAGTGAGAGCATACAAAAAATACTCCACATTTTTAATCCATCTTCAGGCTGTGTCAGTAGTCTCATTGAATTAAATTTATACGAGTGTTTCCTGCATATGTTAAGCAACCACCACAACTGAACGTATCGATCTCTGATGACGTTCCTTTCAGGATTTATGAATGTGAACGAATGACTGGAATTATAGTATGAATTCAGTTTCTTTCAATAGTTGTTGGAGTTATAGTATGATTTCAGTTCATTTTTTAAAATGTGAAATTCATTGATGTATGCATACATACAGGGTGAGCAATTTAGTCACATGATTGACCTTGAGGCTTGTAAAGAAACGACTAACGGAATCTGACAATTTGAGCACATTAACAACTGTGACCAGCAAAAACTGTGCAAGCTTTTTTCCGGCAACGCTCATTGTCACAGGAATGAATACTGGTACTGAGCTCGACTGCCATCTGCACCAGCAGATTGACTGATGCGAGTTAGGTTATTAGGTAGCATAAAAACTAGGTGGCTGCATGCGATTACTGCTAATGTTGACCGGGAACATTCATTATACTAAAAGAAAATCATGCAAAAACTCAGCACTTGCGAGTTATTGAACGTTAGATGCGCAGTTTGATTTACAAATTATCATGAATGAATTCTGAGATAGTTCGAAAGTATTTTTGCAACTAAAGATGCTCAATGTAATTGACAAGAGCGATCTGGTCTCAGCAAGAGACCAGTTTGCTCATCAGTAAAAAGTTCACAAGAGCATTTCAAGGTGTTTTGCAGTGGCACGCTAAAAATGCAAAGTTTATTCAACGAAACCCCTTGATCAATTTATTTTCAGAGCTGATTCTCTATTTCACGGAATATTGTGTCCTAGTAAGTCCCTTAAAATTGCAATCAATGTAAAATACCGTTGCCACAGTACCGCTTGTAGTCTATTGCCTAACAATCTTTTGCATTGATAATTTTGTCAAATAAGTATAACTGATTCAATGAATGAATTGAACGAATGTGATGCGATGTAAACGCGGAGCAGTGATGTCTGATTGATTATGCATTTTGATGGCAATATACGCTAATAAATGTTAAGCGGATTTACTCATCGATATAAACTTACAGCAGTATTCATGTTATAAATTTGAACAGTAGTTATATGTTTTGGATGTGTTTTATGCGTTTGCAGTTGATAATTATCAATCGAATATATAGTATAATATAAAATACTCGTTTTTGATTGTGGGATGATGATGATGATGTTATTGTAGCGCGTGTTATTGTGATTCGTCGGTGATTTCTGACAGCATTGCTTACGTCCTATTCATTTGATTTTTCATTGTTCATAAGTACTGAGGACAGAGAATATTGCTGCTAATACTGAGATATTCCATATCTTTCAAAAGTTACTCTTCATTTCGAAGTTCTATTATTATCAGAATCACAATCACTATTATCATTATTATTGATACTATATCACTATGGTTATTATTGGGCCACTCGTGTGATTATTATTGTTTTGATGTTATCGTAATCACTGATCAAATCGATTATTAACACTAGCATTTATTGCGGTTCGATACCATTCAGTGTTATTATACTATGCGTGCCAGTGGTAATTATACCACTAGTGTGACGAGCGATAAAGCGGGATTTGTCCAGATCCGACGACTTGACCTGATTGCCTTAAAGTTCTCTGCAATTCTCAAATTTCAGTTTATCAAGCGCTCTTATTGGTGATTGGTGTTTAAGTAGAACAATACTCACACAGCTAGCAACGATGAGAACAGTCATTCTTGTGTTTCTTTTCATTTTCTTACGGTACAGTTCGGCTGCTGAGACATTGAAGAGCAACGACATTAAAGATCAAACGGTTGGAGAGTATAACAGCAAGGAACCAGCAAACAAGGAAGATGCACCAAAAAGGTTTCAGGTGCGGCAGTTCCCCATCGATCTTCTTCAACTTTTTGTTTTCGTCGCCGTGCTACCCATTCATGTGCAGCAGATAATTGCTGGCCATATACCACTTCAGATTTAAACACTGCATCATATTTGGTATTTAGGCTCTACGTAGTCTATGATGACCTTCAGTGGAACAAAGCTGATACTGCATTTCAATGAAGCAATGAATTTCAAAATCATTAGGGGCATTCTTGCAGCTAGAATACCCTAATGATTTTGAAATCTTGATTAAAAAAATAAATATAAAAAAAACAAAAAACAAAAAATCTTGACACAAAAACAAAATCTTGATAAAACCAGTCAAGGTGTACGTCAGCTAGAAGTTCTCCAATTCTATGCGTAAGCTGTGATGATAAATTCGAATCTATAGACAAACCATAATTAGAGATGATTATCAAAATTAGGCGTAGTTCACGGCAAAGCATGTCTGTCTATGAAGTTGATCTCGTAGGAGAGCAATGTTTGACTGGAGTTAGGCGATTTATTGATGAAGTGAAAGTAAGCAAAATGCCGTTTCAGGTTATTTCTTACAATTGGGAAGAAGTGCAAACACCGTTGACAATATCTGTTTGGTTACTTATGGCGAGTATTGCGAAAATATGTATGTGCTTAAAATATGAATCTTTCCAATGCTCCTTTCGATAGTCCAATAAAGAGCGACGTCCTCAGAGTCGTTCATTCAATATTTCATACCAACGATCACGAAACCAAAGAAACATCAATATCACCATATCAATTACATCAAATCATATCAAATTCCACGATATATCGTATCTTGAATGCTTGAATCATAAACTAATCAAAACGTTATCATCACTGATCAAACAGATCAAATCTTGATAAAACCAGTCAAGGTGTACGTCAAAGCTAAAATCGTACCTGCTATCCCGCATAAGAGCGATCTTTTAACTCACTATGAGAACTCATGGGTTAATTCCATTGCCACAATTGCTTTCAACGATCCTATCGATGACAATATTCAATTTCAGTTTTTCATTTATCCAAGAAGATTTCCGACGTCTTTCCGGATTCTTCACTGCTGATTATAGTCGGATTAATACTTGGCGTTGGATTGAAGTTATATCACGTGAATGATAGTGTTTTTTCGTTATCGTCGAATGTTTTCTTCCTTTATCTATTACCTCCGATCATCTTTGATGCAGGTGAAACGTTTGAAATAATTTCAATCGCTGACGATTTCTTGACTGAATCATTCATTCGATTCGTCGCTTCATTCCATCTCTGTTAAATGCCAATGAACTGTAACCTCAGATTAAATACTAATGGTGCATATGAATTCATGAAATAAAGATCTCATAATCTCAGACATTTCATTCTCATGTTGATACATCGAAGTGATCTATTGTGATCTGCTATGAATCTCTTAACCTAGAGCATTTTTTGCTGATGTTCTTATGCTGATAATGAATTTTAGGATATTTTATGCCGAATCGTGCACTCTTTGAAAATTTCGGCTCAGTACTGAGCTTCGCTGTGTTTGGCACAGTATGGAATACATTTGCAATTGGTAGGTGCCTTTCTTTAGAGTCAGTTTCGTTACTTTTGGTGCTACTTCAGTTATTTTTCGTGTTTGCACTGTTTCAGTCTTTTCATGTGTTGTGCCTGAGAAATGAACAGTGTCTTCACCCCTCACTTAATGAATATTCCCATCATAAAGGATCTATGAAAGATTCATGCAATAAAGGCACCAACCTAGGTTTATCTAATATCAGATGAAAACTCCTTTAAATCAGTGCATTAATTGAAAAGAGTTTGTTCTCTTGAATAAATTTTCTCGCCATTACAATATATAACAACTTCATTACTGTAGCGTTTACTTCCAGGTGCATCGTTGTATGCGTTAGGAGAGTTTGGCATATTTTCGGTACAATTCTCAATATTCGAAATCTTTTTGTTCTCGGCGCTTATCAGTGCAGTGGATCCAGTGGCTGTTATTGCTGTCTTTGAAGAGATACACGTTAATGAAGTGCTTTTTATTACTGTGTTTGGCGAGGCGCTCTTTAACGATGGTATTACTGTGGTAAGTCACTGAAACTGTTATTCTTGTATCGCAATGATTACAGTTTAGTAATGAATTAATTGTGGCTCAAATTGGAGTGTTTAAAAACATCGATAAGAAGGCGATTGAAATTAAGTTATTATTATTGTTGAGAGAATCATTCGCATTACGATTTGTGACGATTATTCATACTTAATGATTCCGGCACACACACCCTTCAGCTCAATATCTATAAGAATTCTTGTTCGAGAGTTATTGGATGAGAGCGGAAAATTGAGGAAATTGATGAAATTTGAAGGTGTTGTATCAAATGTTCAAAAAGTTCACGCTGATTGGACCTGATAAGCTGATCCCAATTGATTACGTGGCTGGCGGTGTGAGTTTTTTCGTGATCGGTTTAGGTGGTGCTGCTATCGGATTGGTGTACGCTGTAATTGTCAGTTTTATCACAAAGTGCGTTTGATGTGCCAGTTGATCTGGCTGGCATTCTTTCATATTGTATCCGGCAAAGTAACTCGTTCAGAAAATATTGTTGCCCGAACATGACTGAACTCATTTCCGAATGAAATTTCTCAATTGGATACCATTTTTACTTATCTTTAAGACAATAACCAGAAAAGTTATAGCTCTAAACTTCGGAAGTATGTAGTTTTCCGAGAAATCCTGTAAGTCATTTCGTCTTTAAACGGTTAATGTCCTCTCGTTGCAGGTACACTGAAAAAGTGAAAGTGCTCAATCCCATATTTATATTCGTAATACCCTATTTGGCGTATTTAACTGCTGAGACATTCGGTCTATCATCGATTATGGCGTATGTTCATCAGAATCTCTGCATTCAGAAAATCATATATTTTGTCAAGCGATTTTGCTTTGTTGAGGAGATCGAGCTATTTTATTAAAGCTATCTCAACTAGCGCTGAATTGCTCATTGTTATGCATTTGCTCACTATAGATCAGTAGATGCAATGCAATAGCATAGAAAATAGCTCAGTACTGAATTCTTCCTCTTCTCATTCACTCATCTAATTTCACATGATTCCTTTTCGATGCATTCGAATCCAACCCGTGAGATGAGTAAAATTTAGAATTGTTGCGTGTGGAATGGCCATGAAACAATACGTGAAGGGTAATATCTCAAATACGGCAATCGCATCCGTCAAATACTTCACAAAGATGCTGGCACAAGCATGTGAAACGGTCATCTTCATGTTCTTGGGATTGTCAACGATCTCCAGTCATCACCACTGGGATTTGGCATTTATCGCACTCACAATTGTCTTTTGCATGATCTATCGATCGATCGGTACTGAAATCTTCTTCTTCTTCTTTCATGATCACTCATTCCTTTTTTTCGCAAATCTTTCTCGACATCATCAGTCAAGACTTCTAGGATTCGACATTGTTGCGGCATAAAACATCACACAAACTCAAAAATAGAATATAAATACTTAATCCTCTGTTCTGAGTTCATCCTGATCGCAAAGCATCTAGATGAATTTTTTATCGAATTTCATATTGTATCATGGAAAATGAAATAGGAACGTGAAAGCAACGGTTTCATATTGTTAGGAAAATGTTAAACATTTTCATACAGAATAACAGTGATTGTCTTGAAAATTTAGGTGTGGTCGTGCAATGCGCAATTCTGAATCGTTTCCGAAAGAAACACTTCTCACCGGTGGATCAGTTTGTGATGGCATACGGCGGATTACGAGGTGCGATCGCATTCGGTCTAGTTGTGTCGATGCCCGAGCAGATTCAAGCAAAAAGCATGTTCATCACTGCTTGCATTGCGGTCATCTATTTCACCGTATTCTTACAGGTCATTTTTTTACTTAAGCACATAACTTAAATATTGTTCTAACTTAAATATTCAGAATCGGCCGTCTTTATCATCTAGATCAGTGGGTTGAAATCAGGAGGTGAAATTACCCAGTTGCGGATAATTTGTAGGTATCAAGGGGTGTCATTAGCTCATGTCATTAGCTCGTCCGCACCTAACAGGGTTTCCATTCGTTTTAACAGGGTTTTCATTCTTTTCCTTGTTGCTATAATCACTCTCATAACTTTTATCACCAAATGTGTTCTCTTTTGCTAAATTCTCATTCATTTCACTCAACAATCAAAGTCAAATTCTCATTCTATTAAATACACTCTATAATTGATCATTTGACTCTCGAATGTTGTTGAGCAATAGTATTCGATTGCTGTATTGTCGATTTCGGCTGTCAACATTCGTCAACGTATCCAGTAAATAGTATATGCTACGGAATGAGAAATTGATTCGAACTGTGAAGTGAAATGAGACGAAGTGAATGATAAAAACTCATCAAGAGAACGATATTCGCATGTGATAGCTATGAGAGTGAATACAACACGTCTGAAAAGAATGAGAATTCATCTGAATCAGTCTGAAGTGAGTGTGTCACAGACAATAGCTTTTCATGCAATCATAATCGATTGCAATCATGAACAACACAACGGTCTACGACAAATGGATAATGGAGACACCCAAACTTGAGAAGCTTTAATCTAGATTCTAGAGTAATCCTATAAGCAATGAAGCGATGCAATTCAGGGTATGACAATCAAACCGTTGGTGAATTATTTGAAGATCGAACGTGAAGACCAAGAAGGACCAACACTGATTCAAAGTGTTTACATGCGAGTTAGTTCACAAAGCATGATCATTTCATTTGAATGCACATAACCTCTGAGTGAAAATCTAAAACGATTACGGAAGTTGACTACAAATTTGAAGCAGCACGTCAGAAATTTTGATTTTGAAGCAGAATCTTCTGAGTGGTTCACAGAAAGATTGTGAAATGATACGAAACTATTTTTTTGCAGTATTTCGATTATACAATGGCCGGTGTAGAGGATATTGCTGGACAAAAGGGACACAATTCAATTCGTGACACGTACGGTTCAGATTCCATTTGCATTCATTCCCATCCAAAACAATTCCATATAATACACAATAAGCATACAGGACGGAATCTAATGCATCAATCATGCGTTGAAATTATTGAAGAATGCCTTTTCACTTGAGTCAATGAAATAATTCCTTGATGAGATGAGAAAAAATCGTATAGTTTTTCTCATTCTTAACCAGTATCGCTCCTTATCCTTATCACACGCTCTGCACTAACCGTGATAGGCTCCATCATTGATCAGGAGCTACTAATCAAAAGAACTCAATGAGGGAATTCACTAAGTTCAGCTGGGCTAAAAATTTTTTTGACCGCATTTTATTAGGCGATATTTGGATTACCTGGATCCAGATAATCTACATAATATCATGCCTGGATAATCATATCCTACTTGGATAATCCACATAATCCAGGTATGATATGTGATATAATATCTCATAAATAGGCAAAATAAACTGAAAATTCAGTTTCGAACGTCTGAATGCGACGATTCTACGACCACTATTAATGCGTAATGAGAAGAGGCGTCGATTCGATGCGTCCAAAATAGTTCGAGCCTACACCAAGATCACTCTCAAAGAGGCAATGGAGGTTGCGAGCAATGGAAAACGATCACGGGAGGAGATTGAACCAAGACGAGTGTAAGACATCATCAGTTACTTCATACTGCTCATACAAAGTCGTCAATGAGTCACCGCCGGAAATTTGCAGACACCTTGCAACTGGGCAACTAGATGCGAGTGGAATCGACAATGCATCGTATCAATCTGACGGAGGGGCAACCACGTCATTGGGACAGCGAGAAGTGGCTCTTAGGGATGAACTCGCCAAGGTTACCAGACGAACAACTGTTTCGGATGTTCACTTCGAATATTTTCAGTTCACATTGCAAAATTTTATTTCCAAACTCGCATTCAACTAGGATATTGCACGGAAATTGGCTGCTTTAAGTTTTGAGTGATCTCATCTAATTTGGTTTCATATTTGTAGTATATGTCATCTCGAGAGAACACAGAGGCGTTATATACGATGTTCAGCGAGTTGTTAGAGCGTAAACTTCGTGAGGCTCAAGCCACGTCGACTGATGACAATTCATCAGATGACATCGAAGATGACTATATGCGAGAGATTATTGGACCGAATCTTACGGTTCCCACTCCTGGTGCTCCTGAGGTACGTGTCTGGAGCAGTATATATCACTCGGACTGAGTTGCATTTCCGATAAACCCTTTACGTAAAGCATATTTCTTTCCGCTCCAGCATCAGATCATACTTTCAATAAACAAATTCCAGCTCACAGTAATCCATGAATACTCGAAAACGCTTCGAATCCAGCGAAATTTTAAGATTCTCATCAACAACCTCCAATAGTACGAAAAGTTTATGTATAGCAAACGTTTTGGCTATGCTCTCAATCAGCAAATCATTGACTGAGGACAGTTTTCTCAGTTCATCGTAAAATTGGTTACAGGAAGGTCGACAGGCGGCCCGTAAAGCATCACGATCATTGGCAAGCGTCTATTCGGTAGATATGGAGATGGGAAGACGAAGACCGGTTTCTCGCAGTCGAAGTGTGGGTCAAGTGAATAGGACAAACGTCTGAGCTCACATCAGATGTTTGTTATCCGTCGATCATTTCAATACAATTCACAATCACTTATCATATGCACCCACAACAAATTAACTTTATCCAACTGACGAACTAACTTATCACTCAATGTTATCATTACAAACTAGATGGGAATCGAGATTCATCTCGAAACACTCGTATTCCCTTAAAATGACCACACAAATGTTTTCCGAGTAGACTCTTGAGTAGATACTTACTTGATCGGGTGAGTATGAATTATAAACTATTCATCAAGCAAATTAAATGAATATAGCGTTGGATAGAGGAGGAAACCTTTCTTCCTGCGCCTGTCCAGTGAATTTCGATTGTTGGTTCGCTCAGATGCAAGTGAAAATGCACGTGAAAAAAGTGAAAATTCAGGTTATTTCCGTTATTTAGGAGTTGAAATCGATTCCACTCATTATACATGCGTATCCAAGTATTCAAGTGCGGAAATCCGATAGCAGTCAGCTGTCGTCGGGTTGATTGCTTTGTTCGTGTTCACAGCGTAATTCGTCTGTAATTTATTCGTTTCGTCTGAATTTGCAACGTTTGCACTTCAACGAAAAATATCGTTCACACCACTAAATGAGATGCATCAAAATGGAGTTCGTTATTTTGCAAAATCCGATCTTACTTACATCTCTTTCGGATGAGACAGTTGAAATGCGGTAGCCGTGTTTTGCTGGCCTCGGAAACCAGTACGAATGCAGCAATAGATTTAGTCCAAGTGAAGTCCAAACCTAGGATCTGTTGAGTTCGGCGGATTCTGGCCTGAATCTATCGATCTCCAAGTTAGTTTTCAGCAGTCGTCGTCGATGATCGCTCAGCCCTAAACGATGAACTTCAAAAAACTTTCCATTTTGAATTAACTAACGATATTCATCGCGATCACTATTCATCTGTTACGAATTGAATGAAATTAATTCGATGTGATTAGCAACCAACCTCATGTGATAATTCATTTTCTCATTTTTTGACTGTGTTGAATATAATAAGACTCTGAGTGAGCCACTGACCAGGCTCATTCTATCCAATTTTACGCGTATTATTGCTAATCTCTTGTTAACGATCACAAAATGACTATTCGTTAATGTTTAGTCGATATGTGAATTTTTTCTTTTGAATTCACATTCACATTGCTGTTTTTACTGTTTTTCAAGTCCTTTTTACGAAAATCTTGTTAACTGAGCATAGTTCCTCTTTTAGAAATGAAGTACACTATGGAAATATTTCCCATCATAGAATTTTATGATGAATAGATGGAATTTTACTTTGCTGAGGAATTAAAAAATGAAAAACTGAATTCCTACTGGATGAAAATTTCTCCCCTTTTAAAAATGGTGGAAGATTCTCAGCCAAAAACAACTGAAGAAAATCGCATTGAATTTTGGTTTTTCATATGTTCAAAATAAACAAACAAAAAGTAATTTATCTGCTTTAAACGATCATATGAGTAGTCTTGTTTTGTCGTTTTGCTAAAATAGAAACTTTTGTGATTAATTAGAGAAGTGCCACAAAATTGTATCATATCTTGTTGAATGTGGACATAATCGTTGTTGTTCTCGAATGACTCTTAATTGATGCTTGTTGTCATTTTTCTTATTACGATATTATTATTATTGCTGCTGCTGCAACTTACGTCGTCGATTCGATTTATTTGTATGAAAAACTAACGCAAACATTTCTTATTGTTGAAGTTGATCGATTTATTCAATCTTTTTTATGTTTTAACTGAGTTGTTTCGACAATCTTGTGATATTTATTTCAGTTTTTCTGTTGTTTTCTGTTGACAAATCATAGCAAATTTTGATGATTCTAATTATTTTCGCAACAAAGTGATCATTGTTAACGAGCGACACAACGTGTCGCACTATAACGATGTGGTCGCATTGAAATGATGATAGTAAAAAGAAACTGTCGTTAGCTGTTTAAAATTGCTTCCGAAATCGCAATACATCCTAATCCATGATGACTGGATGGAGTCATCTGTCAATACACTTACTCATCTGTCAATCTGAATGCGTTTGTTTGTGTCATATGAACATGAAATTCAATTCCCATCCAAAAAAAATACAACTCTGAAAAATAAATACAACTTTGAATCAATGCAATTTCCGTGCGATCTTCAAAAACAGGCTTTATTTCATTTTGAAACATCATTACCAGTTGAGTCATGACTTGTATAACTAGTCATTCCCACATCATAATATTTTATTTGATTCTTTGAAGAAAACGAGCAAAATGAAGACTTTGTCCATTCGATAACGATGTGTACAGCATTGAATACAATACAAATGAGTGCGAGATAATAAATAATCAAAAAAGTTTCGATGAGAAATTATTATTATCATTCAAAAGGAAACAACCACGATGAAAAACTAACGAATCAATTGCTCATCCACATCAACACTAAACATCTGACAATTTGCTTTGTTCTTACGAAAAACAATACGCAAAATTGCCAAGGAACGATTGGTATAACTCAAAATTTTAGTTGAATGGAGAAAATAAATGCCATAAATTTCTATGAAATGTGTTTGTTGGTTAATGAAAATGCTCACAATCAGACAGGACAATTTTCGAGAATTTCACTCACTCTGAGGTGTTGTTGATTCGTTTTGTAAGAAAATTTTCGGTGATTATGACAGTAAATAAATTTTCATAGAAATAGCATCAAGATAGCGTAAGGCAGTACTGAAAATTGTACACAAATGGAAATTGTACACAAATAGAAGGTTATTCGCCGTAACGGTCAAAAAAACGTGATTAATTTCATGACGCACATAAAGCTTTACAGTGTTGGAACATTCACAGAAGTTCATGAATTCAAAACGACAAAAATGACAAATTAGATGAAAAATAATTGCTCATTCATTCTGAACACTACTAGGAAATCAGAATCCATCTCGTTAAACATGCCCAATCCCCTATAATCATTGTAGTATTTGCGAGAATCGTATAAGATCGAGCAAATAACTGTTTTGCAATTCGGTGTGTACAGTTCAAGTTTATGAAGAAGAAGAACTACTGAGAATGAAAAAAATTACGAGAGGATTCAAAAAACGTGAATCCAGAAAGTCGGGCAATTGTGCGAGATCACTCGTAGTGATGTGAGGTAGATGATTGGTTTATTTCGCTGCATACTCTTAGCCAGGTTTCACCACAGTTAGAGAGGTGATATTATATATCAAGGCGATAACTATGCTTATCAGATTGCTTCATTTTCTATCGATAGTGGATGATTTCCAGTGAGAAATCATCCAAAATGTTGAGATTTTTCAGCCACATAGCACTTCCCGAAGCTACGGCCCAGTTTCCTAGTAGTGTCTCTTAGCAGGGTTCATTTGGGTTTAGGGGGTATCGAGTTGAAGCGTCGTCAGTTGATGATAATCGCATTATCAGAAGAGAGTTATCATTTACACGGTAGCAGCACAACTGAACCGTTGATATTGAAGCATTGGACGGCGGCATTCGTTCGAATCACACGGATTCAAGCAGTTGAATGAAGTGGGTCTTTGCGGATGAAGCAGTACCATATGGCATGGATGTAGGCCGGGATAACGAAGAACAACATCAGCAAGAGACTCAACCAAACGTGGATGTTGCACTCGTTGGCTTGAATGGCCACGGCTGCTGGCTGAAAATCCATCTAATCAGTTCATTTCATTTCGATCGCAATTGATGTGAAAGAAGAATCCATGAAAACCGCAAATTTTCTTTCTTGTTTTGAAATTTTGGAAGATGTTTGCGAACGAAAGATTTCTGTGAAATTTCATCGAAATCGAATTTCGCTGGAAAACTATGCGAGATGGTGGTTGGTGAAGGTATTCCTAAATAATAATTTGCGTTTGAGGAAATGAAACAATTTTCTTTTTGAGCATTCGAAGACTGAGAGCAGATCTCAGCACCCTCGAGAAGCAATTACAGAGAACGTACAGGAAACACAATGATGAGAACGATAAGGAGAATGAGTTTCAATGTGTCCCGACGATTGTCAATAATGCGAACTTGTTGTCCGCCTGTTTCACCACTCATCTCGTTCGCTTCAACGATGGATAATGAGGCAGCCTGCTTTAGACGGTTCGATTCTCAAATGAACACTTTCAAATGGTGCTTGATCCAACTGAAAATGCAATGAAACTATTATTTTTCCACATCATTACATCCAATCTCAATGTGGAAACGCAATCAAGATTCGGAGAAATGATTATCGCTAGCGTAGAAATCTGTTTGCCATTGACCACGAAATGTGCCAGCAAATCATCGTCTAAAACAAAAAAAAACGAATAAATAAACGAAGACTCTCCTATATTGTTGATGAAAAGATAGCGGCGATAAAATGGTTGAAATACTTTCTCTATGTTATGCATCGAAAATGCTCTGATAAGGACTTATAAACGTATGAAATCGCAAGTTACAATATGAGATCGCAAGCTTCAGACTTATAAACATATGAGATCCCAGTTTCAATTTAAATTCGTTGCATACATGTGCTTATCGGTCGATGTTTAACAATTTGCTCATATGCTAGCTGAGGACTTAAGGAAACATTTCCTGCCGACATAACGAAATCCGAACTTCGACGGAGATCTATTAAGCGTATATCACGAAAGGAATAAAACAGGATCGAAATCGAGTGGAGTTCACTGTATGTGAATGTTGGAAGTGCTATGAAAACAAGATCGTGATGGGTCTGGTCAAGTGCAAGTTTATATTTTGATGAGGTCGATGAATTATTTCGCAAGAGAAATGTTACAATTTCAGACGAGTTTCGTCATGAGCAATCATTTCATAGTTATGACTAATACATGATAATTGATATAAACAGGAATGAAGTGAAAGTACGAATTCCTTACAATAAAGAAGTGAATCAATTAACCCATCTGATGATATGACTAATGAATGCAGGCAATATAGTAATGCTAGTAGTAGAGAGTAGAATCGAGAACAGCGGCGTTGAATAGTGCAAACATATCTATCGACCACTACTAACTCTACCATATCCGCGCATTTATTTACATTTACGAGCGTTTCAATAATGCATGAATTTCGTCGATATAGCGGAATAATGCTTAACGATTGTACAGGTATACACAATCTATGAAGGGCATTATGCCTGTTGGCAAATAATATCGCGAACGGATTGAATGTAGCATTGTAGCATTCAATTCAATTCCACTCGATTGCAAGCCAGTCGTTTACTGATGTGAGGTTTGGGTGACATGCGACACTACTCGTCACATGCCTAGAACTGTCGTCGTCGTCGTCGACGGGCAGTATATTGATCGCAAGATGAAATGATTCATGGAAGGGATGGGGACGAATGCATGCATGCAACACACACACACTATTGTTATTGTTGTTTTTCTTGTGCTGTCGAGCTTAATTGTTGTCGTTACACGTTGGGTGTTGGTGATATGGATTATGCGCGTTTATTTGTGAATAAACATTTTGACATGTGCAATTCAATTCGGATGGATCATGTGACATTGTGTACTCAAACAATGAGAAGTTTCATTCGAGTCAAATTATTTCCACTTCGTACAGTGCTGCCAATCCACAGACAGTTCATTGAATGCGTGCATGCATAGAACGTTAAACGCTATGCATGAGAAGAAGCAAGAAAGAGGCGGCGAGTGCCACTTGCAATTGAAAAATTCGAGTGGATTTTGAAATTTTATGAAAGCATGAACAATGATGAGAGCTAAAGGCTGAAGCTGCATTTTTCTCGTCTTCAGTGAAAATGAAATGGTAATAATTGAAGGAAGGGATTTTTCCATTGTCAAGATGCATTTGAACACGTAACAACAGAAAGGGATTGATTAAAATACCGACAAATTTTAACGTTTCCCAGCAAACTAACGAACATATCAGTTCTAGGAGGCACAAATGGTATGGAGGATTCGAATGTGCGATCATATTTAGCGATCAATGCGCCATTCGAATCACACCTCGGAAAACTGCCTCAATGTCATTTCGCAGTGTTCACTGCTTAACCTTGTTATTCATGACGAATGTAAGTAATAACATGTTTTCCTCGCTCCTCGATAACGAAATCGATTCATGAAACAAACACAAACACACAATATCGAAAAGAATGACTGACTAAAAATAGAACAGATGAGACTCCAATGACAACACGAATAATGATTATAATGAAGATGTGTGTCTTCATCAATAAAGCCATCAAACATTTTCTTTTGAGACATTTTGTCCGTCGCTAATTCCCAAGACAATTGTTAATAAATAACTAGTAAACAGTAGCGAACGCGACCAACCCACTAAAACAAAGGAACAAACAAATGAAATTACATAGGAACGAGCAGCAGATGTGACATACATAGGAAGTAACATACGAATTATTCGGTGAGGATATTCATCGCAGAAGATCGCCTTATTAAAGATTCATTGTTTATTAAAGGAAGGACGTTGTTGTTTCATTGTTTCAACACCCAAACAACTATGCCCTTACCAATTTTCAAACAAATACTAGTGTTCTTTGATGATGAAAAGTTCAAACCACTAAAAAATTCCAAAAAAAGAGTATATCCATTTTTTTCGCAGTTCTATTAGGTCAGTTCCAAATAAACGAAACGTTCAGTGCATAAATCCAGTATAAACAATGAGAGTAGCTGATGATTTTGGGGTGGACGATTTGAAACTTTTAAAAATGACAATTTCCAAATGTATCATCCCGAGAATTAGAGTCATAACCCCAACAGCATCATAGAGTCTTAGCTGAATGGATAGTGCTCTGAGCAGAATTAAATTAACCAGTTGTTTAGCTCTGTTTCCTTTATTTTCCATCGTATTAATATTGGTAATTGCGGAGATTAGTAAAAGCGCATTAGTAAAACATTTCATTTGCAAGGGATAATCCATCTTTGACCGCAAACAAACGCTTTCTCTGGCACGGATTAATCTCATCAATTGATGACAAAACAGATACGAAAACTTCTTCCAACTATTCAACACGGGCAATCTTACTTCAAATCGAGGCGTCATCAGATCGACAAGATTACATTCGTTTATGGCCTATTCACTCCAGTTAATCCACATAACCGAACTAATCATTTCTAGTTAGCAAACGCAACATCATGACCTTTCCACAGTCTAGAAGGTAACCTAAGAAAGGTGAATCAGATTAGAGAAGGACACTGCAGAATGCTGTCAACACCCATTTACTTAACCATAAATATTAGAACAATTACGAACATTTCAGTACATATAACTTCAACTGATCTTGAGCAATAATAGCAAGTAGAAATTTCGTCACGTTTCTATCGATAATGTGCAAATACACAACACAAAACCAGTAGTTATGAATCATCGTAACAAATTTATTCAAACACAATACACAGTTTCAATTAGGCAGCAATCTTGAATTCGTTTTGTTATTTCCCATCGAGCATTCATCTTTTATCCTGTCGTTCACATGAAATACACAATGGACGATGAGTCATTTCTATTGACATCTTCCTGCGGTTTCTATTGACATTTTAGCTAAACGATCAACATAGCATATCGATCATTGCTAACAATAAGGCTGAACGCAAAGATATCAATAGGAGATTCATTCGAAATAACAACGTTATCTGACGTTAAGATATCCAGCAGAAAAACGATATGATAGCGTTATTATTTCACGCTAGTATTGTATCAGTTTTCATATTGTTACACTTATATATCACTTACGACTAGTGGTACACTTGTATATCATATTAGTAGTAAAAGCGGTATACTAATCTGATAATCAATTGAAATGATTTGCAAATGAAAATGCAATTCAATGGATCTTGTGATGTGATGGAGCTGAAGTGATATCATAATAACAATAATAATAAAAGTAGTGAACTTGCAAATCTTCAACGATAACAAGCTGTAAGGGTGACCGAACTGATAATACACTCTTATAATATTGTTTTGTAATAATAATGTTTTATTTTATAATAACAATATTTTATAACTGATAATACAGTTTTATAATACTGTATAATAATAACTGATAATACAGAATGTTTTATCATGAGTACAGCAGCACCCAGTGTAAGTAATAAATTTATTTCGTTTGTAATTCACAAACACTGATTGATTATTGCTGATTGTGAAATGATCAATTGAGATTAAAAATTCAAAATTTTCAACGTGAACTTAGACGCACAAATGAAAACGATCAGTTTAGCATACATAGCGGATGGAATTTATGTTAAATGAAATGTTTTATGTTAAACTGAAACGAAAACCGCAAAGAATTTTCATTAGGAAATGTTATAAATATGATCGCTTTTGTACATTAGAATCAGTTGTGTTATTCTTTGGGGTTGAGTGGTTTGGGTTAGGTGACAGAGGTTAAACGAGGGGAAGTGGTAACGAGAAGAAAAAAGAAGAAACTGCGGGGAAAGACATTGTCTTTTGGTGAAAAATAAACGGTGGTTGAATTGGGAATTTGTGGGTGAATCGAAGATTTGTGCAGGATGATAACAGCAAAAGGAGACGAAGGCTCTGTAAGAACCCCGTCGTGTGACTCTCAAGTTTCATCGGCTTTTTCGACTACCGAAAGTGCTCGCACACCAGTGTTTGACTCGCCTGCAAGGTTGGTGCTTTTCCAAGCGTATTAGGCAATCAGCATGGATAGATTGGAATTACTTGATGAAACATGCAAAACACATGCTGGCAAAACTGTTCATGCATTGAGTTATGACATTTTAAAGAGAACTGAATAAGATGTTAGTCACACTCATCGCATGATTAATGCTTGAAGCCGAAACTACACTCACTCCTTCACGGTGCATGGTGTACAGTTAGAAATGATGGTTAATCTTTGTAAAACTCTTCAGATTTCCACTGAAACCTGGTCAATTTTTACACGATGCAGATACGAGTGAATCGCTGACCAGTTTCACGAGACGTACATGTTCGATGAATGTATTCAGTTTGTTTTTTGATTACACCACCGTAATCGCAAAGGATCCAAAAGAGAGTTGCAGTGTTGGAGACGCATTGCCAACGTTGAATCGTTTCAAGGATATTCGATGTTACGATAAAAACCGTGTGAAAGTCAAGTTAGTGTTCTTGAAATTCATTTAATCACTGCTGCCCTCATCAGTGTAATGACTCTAGCCTTACGGCTAGACTCATTGCAGCATTCTGAAAGTATCTGATGAATGAGTCTCTGCTGTACGATCTTAAGTCTTATGGTCTTGTGCCATATCGTTTGGCAGTTATTAAACCCGATATTGTGTAACATTTATCAGCTGACTTCCATTAACCAAAAAATTTTAATCTAATTTCTTGAGAAGCGTGAAAATTAAGATGGAACGATATACTGAAAAAATGATACTGAGATAGCAATAATTAACCATAAGAGCAGGAATTTTAGAGCTTGTATATGGTGTTGTTGTGATATATTGGAGATATCAATAGAACTGAATGGCCAGAATTTTTGCATAATTGAAGGCATCCGAGTGGCAAGCATGACTATATTCATGCGAACTATGCTGATGGCTTTCGAGAGCAGAACAAATTCATTTTGACTCAAGCGCCACTCGAAGAGTCGTGCGAGCAGTTCTGGGCGATGATATTCCAAGAGAACGTTGTGATGATAGTCTCAATGATATCACTTGATGATAAGCAATGCAGTCGTTATTTGCCCACCAAAAATGGCACCACACTAAATTTTGGTCCATATGTTATTGAACATCATGGTACACAACAAATCCGAGAAACCTATGATGCTACCATCTTGAAGGTTTTGCCATTCAATTTGTGACTTTGTCGACATTTCCTAAAATTCATGTTCAAAACACTATGATTATATGCTCGTCCGGGCTTAACAGGGTTTTCATTCTTTTCCTTGCTGCTATAGAACGATCTGCGATAAAGGGGTAATAGGGAGCACCCGAACGTGAGAACCACTGATACAGTTGATCCGTTTTCAAGATATGTTTGATGAATGCTTTGGGCCATGAAGTGCAGTGATTTAAGAACTGCCTAACTCGATGATTTCAAGTGCTTAAGCCGTTGAGTTAAAAATGTTTTGCGAGCAAAAGCAAACCGTCAGCAGAAGATGTTGCAGTTGCGTGCCGGCGATGGTCCAGCACGAAAGTTGTTGCATATTTGCTATTTTGATTGGCCGGACAAGGGAACGCCAACAAGGCCGACCGAAATGTTGAATCTAATTGCGGACATTAATTACAATCGAAAGCTGATGATGGACGAAGCTGAAAAGAGTGGATGGCTGAAGGCCGGAACTCAGTGAGCGATCAACTGTTTATTCGTTGCTCGTGAAAATGATCAATATTGTGAAATTTGTTTGGAATCGAACATTGAAATATTTCTGCATTTTTGCAGTCCTACATATTTTTCAAAGTATTTCACTGATTCACAGTTGCAAAGGAATTTTCAGATCACCACTTGTTGTGCATTGTTTGGCGGGTGTTGGGCGAAGTGGAACATTAGCTGCGTTAGATATTTGTTGCCGAAAATTGGATTATACCGAAAAACAACAAACAGGACCGTTAGTGGACGTCAAGGACACAGTGCTCCGTTTGAGAAGTCAGCGAGAATTGGCCGTTCAGAGTCCAGAACAATATCTTTTCTTACATTTGGCCGTTATTGAATATGCACTTCGACAGCACTATTATGATGACGTTGATACGATTGATTTGAGTAGTTTTAGTGGATACAACGGTTGAATTAGTATTTTTGCTTTTATTATGTGTATCTTGCCTTATTGTGATACCTCAATAAATTCATTTCAAGTTTTGCAACTGATTTCACGAGCACAACCTAATATCATCCTGAAGGCGGTTACACACAAAAAACGGAGCCAAGTATATCTTGAATATTTATCTGATCTCCTCATTAAAGTCCTCTAGATAGACTTCAGGGTTCGATGGATAGCGTCGAATGAAGCGAACGTGATGATGACCCTAACAGTGCTAGAGTAATGTAGAGACTGATCAATAGTAATACATTGCATTGAAACGAGCGAAATCGCTCAACAACGTTTATACATTTTTGAAAGTAGAGGATCTGGGGAATCTAACGATGTGAAGAAATTGCCATGTTACTGGGCAAACTTGAGGACACCGTTAGTTCGAAGATAGTGACCCTAATGCCACTATAGGAAAGCAAACACTGATCTACAGTGATATGCTGCAATGAAACGAGCGCCGCCGAGCTACTTGAGATACGTTCAGAAAATCATCTATAATTCCTCAACTAAGCAAAATCGCTCGACAACACATATACATTTCTGAAAGTAGAGGATCTGAGGAATCTAACGATGTGAAGAAATTGCCATGTTACTGGGCAAACTTGAGGACACCGTTAGTTCGAAGATAGTGACCCTAATGCCACTATAGGAAAGCAAACACTGATCTACAGTGATATGCTGCAATGAAACGAGCGCCGCCGAGCTACTTGAGATACGTTCAGAAAATCATCTATAATTCCTCAACTAAGCAAAATCGCTCGACAACACATATACATTTCTGAAAGTAGAGGATCTGAGGAATCTAACGATGTGAAGAAATTGCCATGTTACTGGGCAAACTTGAGGACACCGTTAGTTCGAAGATAGTGACCCCAATGCCACTATAGGAAAGCACACACTGATCTATAGTGATATGCTGCAGTGAAACGAGCGCCGCCGAGCTACTTGAGATACGTTCAGAAAATCATCTATAATTCCTCAACTAAGCAAAATCGCTCGACAACACATATACATTTCTGAAAGTAGAGGATCTGAGGAATCTAACGATGTGAAGAAATTGCCATGTTACTGGGCAAACTTGAGGACACCGTTAGTTCGAAGATAGTGACCCCAATGCCACTATAGGAAAGCAAACACTGATCTATAGTGATACATTGCATTGAAACGAGCGCCGTCGAGCTACTTAAGATACGTTCAGGGAATCAGTTATATCTTCTCAAGCAAGCAAAATCGCGCACGTGAATCAACCTATCATTAAATCTAGATCGCCTCTGGATGATGTTTAGAATAGTGGTGTTTAGAAATCCACTGATATCATATTTTGCGCTCAGAACACGGGATTAGTTGCAGCCATTGGGCTGATTTGTATTTTATTGCATTTAGTGCCTCATTCCAGCTCGATTGATACCAAATTTGTGGTATCTTCAAAAAATGACTACGTCGACCAAAAATCCTGAAATGACGATTTTTATGGTTTCTGTGATCTTGGAACGCAGGTTTTTGTCGGTGGATCGGAGCATTTCTTGTGATTATCTCGTTTAGATGGCCGCCATCATCTCAAAATCGTTTTGAGCGTCTCAAAATGTTAGTCCCGAGCTGAGATATGATATTTCGAAAATTCGGATTTTGAGATCTTAAGGGGTTCTGGAAAATTTTGCAGTATTGGCAAAAATATGTTTTTTTTAGCAAAAATTTAGCAAAAATATGCGCTCATTCACGCTTACAAATGAATGCAATACAACACTATAACAATTCTTGGCCAGCTGTTAATCGCTGCACTCATTTCTGCTCATTCGATATTCTCTATTTTTTATTTGTTCCAGCATTGATTACCGCTGAATGGGTCTAATCGAAGCGTCGTGCCTAGTTTGTCGGACATGATATGGGTCTGATTTTATTGTCGGCCTTTCAACCCTTTCAGTGAATTCATTTCGTCAAGATGCAACGAACGATAACCTCAATCATTCGCTTGGTTGCATGCAATCAAAAATTAGTCATAACAAAATGAATTCCATGCGCATTATAAATGGAACATTATAAATGGAACACCAACCGAAGCTCGCCGATTGAATAATGTTCAATTGATGATAATCATCTTTATTGTTTTTTAATATCTCAATTTAATGATCTTTAGCGGTATTTCAGTTCAGTGATTTTAACGGTGCGTCGGAAGAAAATGAGAAATTTGTGTATTATCGAATTAACGAATCAAAATCATCATCGGCACGGATCTTCAAATCACCTTGAAAGCTCAAATGAGTGCCTCAATTATTCATCTACTGTCAAAATCTTCTTGTGATTATCCTCAACAACTTATTTTGCCATAAAAACTGCATCAAGGACATTGATTAATCGTGAAGTAGAAATAAAGACAGCACTAATAAATGTAACACAGCAATCAGTTGGAAAATATTCACATCAACTTGTTCACATTAAATTGAACATGAATTCGAAATAAAATTTTACATTGAACTCATTCTGAGAAGGCCGAATGGAAGGAAGGAAGCAGTGAAGGCCAAAATTATCTGATTTATTCAAAGTGAACGAATGATCAAGAAAATAAAGTATGCAATATTTTGACTTTTATTTGAACGTGAATGCTTCCAGTGAATAAGCATTCCATGAGAAGAACTTCTCATGCAGCCAACAATCCTGAATGAAGGAAGCGAAGACATGTAAGGAATCTTTTTCGGAGATGAACAGACTGAAAATTGAATCACAATGGATGAATGATCCATTGAGTAAGTACGATTGCAAAATCGTGAAGAGATTCCAAAGTTTCCAACGACTATAAAATTATACGATCATTGGATGATCCAAATGAATTGCAACACCTAATATTTTTTGTTCGTTATGACACCTGATATCTTGCTTTGCAATATTATTAAAATATTATTGAAGTCTGAACAAAGTGAACGGAATTTAATTCAATTAAAGATTGCGTATTGATGATTGCGCAATGTGTGTTTTTTACTCCGTTGATCTAAACGACATCTGTTTATCTGCGAAAAGATCTCGGTTAATGTTTATTCACAATGAACGTAGCAATAAAAGAACAATCGTGCCGACAATGTCTGTGACCTGAATATCAATGTTCCTGATGATATATCTATGACAAACAAACACAACCGCATGTAATAGTAAATTAATTGCTGAAACGTTGATGAGTTTTGAAATTTTACATTAAGCGAAGTTCTGATGATGAACCTTGACGCATCATCACCCATCAACAACGTTGATGGCTGGATGCGTTCTTCGCAGACCGGTTGCAGCTACTTTTATTACCGTCGAACACCTGTATAAAATGCACGCAGTTTGTCTACCAGAATCATTCAGCATTCTTGCTAATTCAGCACACACACACACTCACACATCGTCCCGATCCCGTCCAGCTCTAGCTCTTATCAAATTTGGTAAGTTTACCATATCGTCACATTCATCAATCCCCTTCATTTATTTTTTCATTCAATTTCTTTTCATATCAAACGCTTGTTCTAGTTATTTCAATAATATGGTCAAATATAGGTAGGAGGTAATTAATCGCTAACAGACTGACCGACAGTAAAAAAATTGATCGATGCGTTAGAGACTGAATATTTCGAATATGTTGAAAAACTGGAATATCTTTCGAAAATTTTGCTTATTGCCATTGGAAGGTTCTGGATAGATGCATCTGGTTTCAGGTGTTAGTTCAGCAGTGAAACTTCAAGAATGGGTAGTACAAGCACGCAACTGCTTGGCACGGCCATAGTATGCAGTGGCCTAGTGATACTGATGTCATTGGGAATGATCGCAGTGCAATTCAACGATATCAACTCGCTTTACGACGATATCATGCTGGATATGGCCGAGTTCAAAGTGATCGCCAACGATGCGTGGAGAGACATCACGGCCGTGAACCACCACAAAACACCACAAAGCCACGGCGATTTCGATGCGTTGTTCACTCGTCACAAACGTCAAGCCAGTGGTGATCTTTGCAATTGTGCACAACGTTCAAGAAATTGCCCAGCAGGCCCAATGGGTCCAAAGGGTATGGCAGGAGAGGCAGGCGCAAGAGGACTCAATGGACTGCCAGGAGCAGTGGGTAAACCGGGTCGTATTGAGCTGAAAAACGCTCCTTCAAAGGATTGCATCATGTGTCCACATGGACCACCAGGCCCAATGGGACCAGCCGGAAGTGCAGGACCAGCCGGACCAGCTGGATTGGTTGGACCAGACGGCATATGCGGAAAACTTGGACCACAAGGACCAACCGGACCAGAAGGAGATTGTGGTGTAACTGGTAAGTATGCTTTCGTTTCGGTGATCTGTGCTTAGAACCGCTCGAAATGACATTCCGCAGTTGGATCATTTCAGCAGATTCAATGAATTTTTATATTTTTTTCCATTAAGATTGAATCATCGATTCTGACAAGCACCATTCATCCGAATTCATGCATAAATCAAAATTCGACATTCGAAAAATTTAATTGACTTTATTCATCATGTTCATTAAATCAATCGAACCACGAATCTTTCGCAGTGGAGCAATGACTAACCGAGATTGTTCAAGGTACCCCCGGAAGCGCAGGACCACCAGGACCACCAGGTGGAGACGTTTTGGTAACGGTAGCAAAACCAGGACCAAAGGGAAAAACTGGTGACTGCGGTCAACCAGGTGAGCACGGCAGCGCAGGAGCACCAGGACCAGCTGGAGCACCAGGAGCAGCCGGAAGTCCCGGACCTAACGGACGAGATTGCTCACCAGGAATGGACGGCTCAGCTGGAATGCCAGGTATGGACGGAAAGCCAGGCCTGGATTCACAGTACTGTCCTTGCCCACCTCGAGCACGCGTCTAAAAGCGAACTTCGTGTCGATAAAATTGCAAAATCTCTCGTGAATACAACCCCTAACGACTTATCAATCAATCTGTGTGAATTTTTTGTTCCAATTCAATTGATATCAAATTTGTGTTAATTCAAAAATTTGATATCCTTTGAAGAACTTCAATAAGTTTGATTTGTAAGATACTTCATCGATAACATCAAATAAACTTATTCAGTATCTTTGCAATGTAAAGTTTCTGTTTTCACCGCAGTCATCATTATCGTTTCTCCAACTATTGAATCGATGCAAGAGTTGCAATAAGCTGTCAATATCATCAATTACAGATTCACTGCAACATTTTTGTAGTGAATTTTTTCATTCGGCAAAAAGTTCAGTATCCTAAAATATTCGACCGAAAAAAGTACACTTAATTTTAACGCATTCCAGGAAGATGATAGAATTTTAAAAGTGATCTTTAGACGATCAATCTGCAGAATATACCGAAACAATAACGCATGAAAATAAGTTGTGCATATTTTGCATTTCTTTTCAAAGGCTATGTAAAATGTAAAATGAGCAATTTGATTGCTTTCACGTGATTGACTCGATATTGACGAATTGATTGAAACTTAGAATAACCTAGCGCTATTCGTGTAACTCACCATTGCGTGACTCACTGCACAATGTATGTGAGATTAATTTGCTTCAATTCCTTGTTGACATCTCAATCGCAGCAAAACATTGCGAAGTACCTGAATTCAAATGACTTTCACACTTCACCTTTAAAATACTACAGTTGCGTAAACCGTCACGGTCAAGACCGAACAACGATATTCAGTGCAAGAACCTTTCAACAATTGAGAAAAAAAGAACGCAAAAATTCAACTCAAATGAGAATTCAGCACATTAGATCCAAAAGTTTCACAGTGCTCTGACTGTATTACTCTGAACATGTCAGGTCAAGGTAAAGAAGCCTTTTGAGACGATCGCCATGATCTCGGCAGTCCCCTTCACTGCCCTGATTATTATTGCTGCTCACTGAAGGTGTTTGTGGACACGATCTATACGTGATCGTAATTACAGATAGTATTCAGAAGAATAATGCACAACTTATCAGCTATAATTCAGAATAATGCGAGGCATTCGAAAAGACCCAGCAATCCCTAGTTCGATACTTAATCAAACTCCAGATCAGATGGTTTTCGTTGAACATCATTTGCCATCTAAATATTAACTGATCATTATGTGATGATCAGAACAAGAAAAGTTAACTCTAAAATGATTTGTACATAAAAGATACGCGCAATAATTAGAAATATAGTTCAAAAGAGTGATGAACTTAATCAAAGAGGCATAAATGCACGCATGAACGCTTGCAAATTGGTATCAAGGTCATTCACAGATAACTAAAATCCCTGGAACAATGCAGGAGACAGACACACTCACTGATTATCACCTTTTATCACGCCAACAGATGATTCAATCTTCTTCGAATGAGCGATTTCTATGAATGGAACATCGACTGACATCAATTAATCCCAAAAATCATCATTAGTCTCTGACGAGCATTAAGACATTTTCGGGGCATTTTTGATGAAGTGATTAGAAGTTAATGCAGTTGTTAATTGACTTAACATTATGTTCGATTTTCAACATCAGAAATCTCTCTATAAATATGGATGTAATTTGCCGCAAAGCCATTCTTACTACCAATAAAGTTCTTCATCGGCCAGTTCAAATCGGTCTTTTCGTTTCGGTGTATTCCATCAAACTGATTCAATTTTTGTGATTGAAGTGACTGATTCAATTCAATTTCTGTGGAGTCATTCAATTTTTGGCTTTTTTCTCTAATAATTCGTTCAAATAGTCGTGATTTTTTTTTCAAAAAACTCAAACTCAGTTTCATTGTAAGATCATCTTCTATAGGAAACGTGGACATACGTTTAAGAAAACAATTACGGAGCAATGAAACAAGAGGAGATAAGCATAATACTTTTAATGCTCTCCTTCCAGTTTAAAGACTCAATCACGTAGCTGGAGCCGTATTGCATAATCCGTTGATCAGATGCATTCAGTAGTTGTGAGAAAACATTCGAGATGCAAAATGAGTGAAATTCCATTTTAATTACGATTTGCATTTTGTTGAATGTGAAAGAGTTTTGCTTGATTGGACGTTAGAAATAAGCAGATTGATGGGGTTGTTGTTGTTGAATTGGTTTATTTTCAGGTAGTGAACAAAAAAATAGTTGGTGATAAAAATGACCGCAAAGAGCGTGCAATTGGCGAGTTTTGCGAGTATTGCGAGTGCTCTCGTGATAGTGGCATCGTTGGTCGCTGTCGGTGGGATATTCCGTGATATCTCGTCTCTATACGACGACATCATGGTGGATATGGCCGAATTTAAAGTGATCGCCAATGATGCATGGAAAGACATCACGATCACCAATCAACAAAACACATTTGGAAACATCAATTTCGATGAGTCAATTTTTGCTGCTCGTCAAAAACGCTACAGCAACAAACAGTACGTGTGTAGATGTGCAGAAAGGGCACGCAATTGTCCAGACGGTCCAACCGGTCCTCCGGGAGCTGCAGGACAACCGGGACAAGCTGGCGCCAACGGTTTGCCAGGACAACCGGGTAAACCGGGTCGCATTGAAGGAGGAACAACACCTGGCGGCGATTGCATTCAGTGTCCACGAGGTCCACCAGGCGCCAGAGGTGAAACTGGACCAGTAGGACCAAGAGGACTCACCGGACAGCCAGGAGAACCGGGCGTTGATGGCCGACGTGGAGCTCAAGGACCACCGGGACCACCAGGAAATCCTGGTGCAACTGGTAGGCGATTCGCTTTTTGTTTCATAAGATGAAATCTTTTTTAGTTGAAAATGCGGACGATTTCCGCGCCAGATTGAGAATTTTCACTAGATCAGATAATGAAAAAAGAATTGTGGTTGATGAGTGATCTTCAAGGGAAAAGTTGAATTTGATGTGAAATGTACAATATGTCATTGTGCAAATCAGTTCAATGAAATTGAATGACTTCATTCAACAAATCTTATTTATTTATTCAATAGATTTTACAAATTTGATTTTAATAAACAAAATTTGTTATATTTCGAACGAACAATCATAAAATGTCACATATTCACTGCAAAATTCATAGCGTTGAGATGTATCCATCATCTGCTGAAACATTCTATCGACGCTTCCACTCGCATTGTTGAGTTAATACAATCTTAAAAATATTGTCATTGCATACAACCTTATAATTCATGAATGACAATAAAGAGAACCATCTGCTTTTTTTCAAGGGCCTGGAGGAGATCCTGGACGAGAAGGACTCGCTGGAAAGAATTTCCCTGTACAAGTACGCATTGAAGGACCGAAAGGACCACAGGGACCACCAGGCCCACCAGGTGATCCTGGTCGTCAAGGAGCACCAGGACCGTCTGGACTTCAAGGACAAGCCGGACCTGCAGGATTTAATGGGCGTCCCAGCGAAGCGGGGCAAAATGGCTTGCCTGGGGCACCCGGTATCGATGGTCTGCCCGGTGGCGATGCAGAATACTGTCCTTGCCCTTATCGCTTTCATTTCACTTAACACTGAAAAACATCATAAATACAACACATTTCGGTCTAATTTCAATACTTAACTTATTTTGAATCTGTTTTCAAAGTGATCTGAGGCGTTGCTTCCCACTTTCATCAACATGAGACTTGTATAAGCAAGCGATCACTCAATCTTTTCAGTTACTCACGACTAATTTAATCATCTCAAATGAATTTTCAATGATAAGTTCGATGCGTATCACAAACTGTATTTGCAATCCACACAATAACACGATATTGCCATCGTTCAAATAAACTTTCAGTAAAAAGTGCTCAATCTTCTCAACATCCGAACACTACTCTAATGATCATTCGATATCGTAAACTGCTCCGCAAAAAATGACAACCTAATTAACGACCATAAATATATGAGAATGTATATGAATATTATTTGCAAGACCCTTCTAAAACGGATAACCAATAGCATATCTCTTAAAAACAAGAAGAAAACACAACATAAAACAGTGTGAATCATAACGATCATTCATTAACGAAGACTAAAATTCCGAAATTGTTGTCACCTTAGGCAATTGATCTTAAAGCAGTTCAGAAATTGAGATTTTCAGTTCATACACTGAATACTATACGTGCTCTTCCCATCAGAATCTAGCTTCCCATGCTGAATAATTTTATAACTTGATGACACTTCAATACAGTGACATTGCTTGAGATTTGTTTATCAAGGAAAACAATGCATCGAATTTCCCAAAGCAACTTCAAATTCTCATCAAGCTTGATGTGCTGCTCAAAAAGTGATCAACGCAATAATATGAAATGTTGTTGTATCATAAATGATATTATTTATTCTTTATCGATCACGATCGCATTTATCACAGACACTGACTGATAATGATAAGTTCGAATAACGTAATTGAAATTCAGCGCTTAATTATACCTGTCTACAGAACATTACTGCTGCTCATCGCAAATCTCTTCTCAATCAAAATGAGACGAGTGAAAATGTGAATGAATCACTGAACAGAGTATGGAATTATTGAAATAATAATACAATATCGATCGTAACAACGAATAATCTATTGTACAAAACTGAGTAAAGAATCAAAAACGAACACAACCCAACAGATATATCAACTAAAATAAACCTTATCAAAATATTTTGAAAATGTTCTACAAAAGATCTCTTGGAGAATGATTATTTCTTACAAAGTGATAATTTCTTGAAGAATAAAACAGCCCAAACACTTTTTTTTTGAGAATTGAGAATCCTCCAACAAAGAATTCTCCCCAAACACTTTTGCGAGTTCTCCTTCAACAAAGAAGATAACCGATGGATGCTTGTTGAAAGATAGAAATCAAATCAAAAACAAGACGATAAATAATGATCTGAAAGAGGTCACCTATTCAAATTAAAAGACAGAATTTGCAATTATGAAAATTTTGTGCAGATAATAAAAGACGTGATGAATCGAACCAATCAATCACAAAATACAATCGAAAGTCAAAGATTATGAAAATAAGCCATATTAAGTATAATGTAAACAGCACATAGGCACCCTTTATGAGTGGTATTGATACGTATGAACGAACATCGAGTTTTCTCCATTAATCCAAAACTACTACCGGAAATAGAATTCATTTCGACGGAGGCAAGGAAAGATCATTATTTCTGGCTGAGGAGAACGAAATGAGGCTTAATTTAAAAACTCGAAACCGTTCGTTCACTTCTATTGATTTCTTCACAACTACTGCCTCCTCTATCATAGCGCTTCATAAAATTCCTTTGTGACTCTCAGTTATCCCACATATGCATTGTGAGGAGTATCTCATTATAAAATGCTAATAATTTATAATATACGTTCAAAAAATTTTCCTCAAACAACTTTACAAACTGACTGCACCATTCCCATCCCAAAGAGTCACAAGGCACACTTTAAGAAGCGCTACTCAATCATACAAAAAAGCACTGAATTGAAATGTGAAAAAGAAACTATAAATTCATAACTCACTAAATGAAATTCAGCCAAAAGTCTATGTCAAATTTGAAACGAAAGCTGAATGAACAATTAATTTTACAAAGGCAAGTTGAAGCAATGGAAGAGACACGAAATGCATATAAAAGCGCTTTTGAAGTAAACTTTTCCAACTGTAAATTATCATCAATAAGACTAAAACGTATAAACACACAAATGAAAATAGAAATGAAAATAATAAATAACAATCAGAATAAAGAAAGGTGACAATAACAAATTACTGATAAACGATCAAACACAATAACAAATAATAGAATAATTACAAATAGAATTCGGCGATGATAACAATACAAAATTCATGATAAGGAAACAATGCGTAAAAATAAATGTATAAAATATATGTCGTGCACGTCATAACGATAATAAATGACAATAATAATAATAATAACGGTGATAATCATACGATAGTAATGATAATATTATAATTTCAATAAGTGGTCAAAGCAATAACAACCCATAATAATAATAATAATAATAATAATAATAAGGAAGAGGCCACAATGATACCATAATACTAAAACAGATAAAAGAACACATGCTTTTTATCTTCCTACAAGAACAATTCTATAAAAGTTATGCCAAAGGCATTCTGGGATAGGACTTTCTCTTTGAATCATTATTGGTTTCTCTATTAAACAGATAACTGAATTTGTGAGCGAAGCAAATAAATTGCTGAATTAAAAATCCAATGAAAAACGTACGCGATGAAATAAAGTAACAAACCAATAAATGAATGTAAAAGTAAATACACAAGTGAACAGATAAGCAAATGAATAGTTTATAGAATAGCATTGAAATGATAGCGATATTGCGAAGAAGTTTTTGAACAACGTTCACACGAAACTATCAACATCGATCACCGTCCATGACCCAACGTAAGGATATCTGAGCAAATCTGACAAACACGAACCGCTTTCTGAATGTCGTATTTGAGAATTGGCATTGTTTGCTCGGAACATCGCGCACACACCAAACGTCCACAATGCCTACAAAATGCGACTGATATACACTCTCTATTCAATATGAACAAAACACTGAAAATTACACATTTTCAAACCAATCTTTCACACTGAAATCACACGAAATCCCCTCAGCTCATTGGAACAGAAACAATTTCAAATTCTAAGTTCCGATTCCATATCAAAAGCAATTGCTTTTACCTGCAATGATGTTTTCGCATTGTTAACGTGAATTTATTACCACACTCTGAACACGTATCACCATCAGCCCATCTTGGCTCTCTTTCTAGACTATCTGAAACGAAAACAACAATATAAATATCCAGTAAAATGTGACCATATTTGAATTGTTTTCTCTGAAATCAACTAAATGAATAAACAAGAATTAAAGCGAAACAAAACTGAAATTGAGATTTTCAATAGGCAAAAAATTTTCGCAATAACAACAATAGCAGATCGAAGAGCTCTGACCAAGTAAGGAGAATAAAAGTTGTTTTGTTGGTGTTTCGTGATTAAACACCGACACACCAAAGTTGTTCGTTACGCCCATACAAACACCATAGCGAAGCACCGCTTTACAAAGCTCCGAATTGCCATTCATATAAGCCAATAAGAATACTAAAATGAACAGAAATTAGCTGAATTCACCCGAAACCTGTATTATTAGCAAACTGAATTTTGACTGAACGGTACTATAATAATAATAATAATAATAATAATAATAATAACACAACAAATTCTGGTTATTATAATATCATTTGTTCTCCTATTATTTAGTATCATTATTATCAGTCTCATTATTGCGATTACTTTTATCATTAGTGAAAGGATGAAATCATAAAGCGATAAGCGAAGTGAATCAACTGGAATGAATCACACGATATTGACTGCTCCTTACGTGTATTTCCGTTCGAATCCGGAGCGTCAATGGGATATTCAGGATCGTGACTTAAGAACATCTGAAGGATATCCAAAGAATTCGATGCGGCCGTCGTGCCAGCAGCCAATATCAACGGTGTTTGCTGTCTGAGAACAAATTCCGATTAGCATTATTATTGCTATCATTAATATCACTATCGTTAGCACTGTTTTATTACTAGCATAACTCCTCGTATTCATTAATACTGCTGGTCTGTCTCATTAAAACGACAATCTTTTCAAACAGTGATAATTTCTTTAAGTATTCGTAACGATCAAAAGAATCGCTTTTCTCAAATATACTAGCAAAATGAGCGAATTTCGAATGAAACTGAAGAACCGAAATGAATTCGGTTCGTCGAATCCTCACACAAACCTTTTGTTGATGGCTCGAGCATTCACCTCAGGATTGCCCAGCAGCACATTGACGGCCGAGACGCTTCCCTGAAGAACGGCTGCATGTAGCGCTGAAAATTCGCTCAAGTCCGAAAAAACAAACTCCAAAAAATGTTTACGAAAAATTTATCGCCGTGAAATTTTTTGCAAATTCCGAAATTGAAAATTTTTGAAAACTCAAAATGAAATGGAAATTGAACGCCGAAATTCGCCAAAATGCTCACGGGTATTTCCCTCTTGGTCGATTAGATTCGGGAATGCGCCGTTCTCCATTAAGATTACACACAACGCTTCGTGATTATTATAAGCTGCCACGTGCAACGGTGTGAAGCCTTTTGCTGATGTTGCGTTCACTTCGGCACCGGCTAATATCTTCAAATAATGAACAGATCAAGATAATTATCCACTTGTAAACGAATATTACCGATAACAAACCCTCACAACAACAATAATAAAATCATCAAACACAATCAACCATTACCGTTAAAATACCGAATGCAAACTCAATCACTCAATCACAACATTTTTTATGTTCCAATAGTTCGATTTTCTCCTATCTTTCCTGCATACTTCTCAGTGAAATTTACACAAATTCCCAAAAACGAAAGGCTTGAAAAAAATTTCGAGAGAGAAAAAGGCGACTGAAGATCGATCGAAAGGTTACGTTTCAAACGAACCAAATTCCTCAAAATCATTTCGCTACCAGTTTGTGCGCACAGATGTAGAGCCGTAACTCTGGATGCGTCTTGTGTCAAAACATTCACGTCAATCTGAAGTGCCAACAAGAAACAACACCGATTCCAAGTCACCACTTCGTACGGCACTATGAAGCAGATTCTCACCGCTTCCGTTCATCTGTAATGAATGCACAATGAAAAATTTGATTGATCGTCGAAATGAAACTCAAACACATTCGAAATTACTCACAATCAACAAACAAAAAATTTCTACGCAAACTCTTCTGAAGAATTGCAACGAACGTTTCGATTAGATTTAATAATTTATCATAACTATTTTAATAGTGATCACTTCTTTGAGTATTCCTAACGATCAAAAGAATCGCTTTTCTCAAATATACTCGTAAAATTTCTCAAATATGCTTTTCAATATACTCCTTAGGAGCATAGCAATTCAACTGTGATTTTGATTATATGTGAAAACATCGATTTCAAATCATCACGGCTGGATGGAAGCATTAAGCAATGGTCAACAAGAAATTTCCGTAAAAGCATTCTCAAATTTGCAAAGAATAATGCAAAGAGTTTGCAACAATTGCAGTTGATTGCATGTATGCATCATACCTGCATCACAGCATGAGGTGCCTTCTGTACGATTGCTTCAGCGGCTTGATTGTAACGCTTCTGCATGGCCAATCCGAGCGCACTGGCCCCGTATCGATCCCTCAACAACAAACAACTCGCATCGCACACCGTCAATATCGCATACAACACAACCATATTTTGCTCAACAACTGCCAAATGCGCCGCCGTTCGACCATCCGAATCCTGGAACGTGGATGGCTTACAGTGGTGCAAAAACCAGTACATTTGTTGAAGAGCTGAACAAAGCGAAAAATCTTCTTTTGAAGATCTTTCGAAGACTGTCGAAGGTCTCCTGAGAAGAATAGCAATTCAATTGTTCATATAAACCTCTATGCATGAACGATTATAACTGCTACTCGTGTCAATCTTTATTATTATTGTTGCTAATGCTAATATTATAAACACTGTTAACCTGAACGTCAAGTCTGGCTGCATATTCGATCAGCTTCAGTGCCACATCGGTGAGATTCCATGTGATACACGAATGCAGCGGTGTTTGTTGGTCGTCTGTTTCGCCCTTCTCGAAACGTTTCATCGCATTCACATCACATCCACTACAAAATGGCCACCACAAAAATTATTCAGCTTCGAAAAACTGTACACATCAAAAACACACACGTTTCTCATCCAAAACAATCAAAACAAATCGTGAATACTACTTCAACCAAAATTCCATCGCAATACTCGATGAAGTTCAAATCATCACGGAAAGAAACAATTTCACGAAGCATATTTCGCTCTTTCTCCATTCGCTAAACTGCTCAACGATCGACGACAACAACCCGAGATGCAAAAAAACCAACTTCTGAATCAAGAAAATCGCTGCGTCTGTTAGATTCAAGTCGATTGCACGATGCAGTAGTGTTTGTGTATAGGTACGGTCGTCACTGTACGCCCATCCATTGGTATCACATCCATGCTCCACCAAAACTGCAGCCACGTCAAATGAACCTATAAATGAATCCAAAATTTTCCACCAACACAAAATTTCAAACCATCCAATCGAATAAATCAATTCGCTCGCTGCTCAAAAACTTATGCTCGCAAGCTAAACAAGCCTATGATGCAAAATTCTAGCCATACGGCAGATCGTTATTCCATTCATTCCGTCAAAATTTCGATAATAAACTCATTTGCTTGGAGCATCAATTGAGGCCATGATCACCACTCAATTTCCGTGTAAAACACTGAAAGTTTCCCTCTCAAAGTGTTGTAATTTCCGTCATATCGGAGATTACTTTTATGTAATGAGTAAAAGAAAATCAATTGATGAAATCGGCACAAACCTTGACTTACGGCACTCCACAACGGTGGTAAGCCTGTGAGCGGATCTCGCCAATCCAGATTCGCACCCGATTTGCATAAGCATCGAACTGTTTCCAATAGACCACATTCAACGGCCAATTCCAAACAATTCTTACTCTCAGGCATTCTCAAAAAACGAAACACGATTTCAATACACACGCACATCAATCACATAAAATGTTTGCAATTTGTTACGGCATCAATCATTCGGCGGCATCAAAACCACTTACAAATCCACTTCATCAATTCCTTTCCATCAAAAAACACTCCCAAAGTTTTATTCTAAAAGTACTAAATTCCCAAAAAAAGTTTCCACAAATACATCGAACCGGACGGCAAACTAAAGTCACTGAACGCCTATCCAGACCACAAAAACATCACGGTCTCAGATTCACTGCTCTCAAGAAAACGTTATTGAAGCAATCGAAGCGTTTGTTCAAGAGAATCGACGTTATGAAGGAACACGAATTTCAATGAAGAACAATAGATATGCTCAGAAAATGTAAATCAGTAACTAGAATCGTACCTAACTGTAGGATCAGCACCATTTTTGAGCAGAAAGACGGCCGCGTTGTCGTGTTTCTTGGCGATTGCCCTCAGCAACAACGGCACTCCGTTACGATCCACCTCGTTCACATCGGCTCCTCCGGCTCTCAACAGGATTCTCGGTGCTTCCACGAATCCATTCAGCAACGCTTTCGCAAACGGTGTCTCGTCGTTCGCATCCGTTACCGATAAAGGAAGTGCTGAATGCGTTGACAATCATCAATTTTAGTGGAACACTTCGGAACACTCTCACAACTGCTCTTGGAATGATCATTATTATTATTATTATTATTATTAATTTGATTGCCATCCTTCCATTATTATCATTGTTATTAAATTATCATCATTATGCTATCATTATTATTATTATTATTATTATCATTATTGTTATTATTGATATCATTATCGTTATGTTTTCATATTTATCATTACCATATTCATTATTATTATTATCTTATTATCATTATCATTATTATCATGCCTCATTGTCATCCTTCCACTGTTACTACCATTACTGTTTACAGTTAGCCATCATTGCTCCTACATAAATGTTCTAAACAACTTTTTTGTAGATGATTCGATTAACTGTGTTGCCTCAAATATGAAATTTTCTACAATCAATCAGTAATGAAATATTGGATGAAGTAAGATTATAAGTCATAGAACGAACGTTTTCCTCTTTCTTCGGCGATTATTCGCAGGATCTGATCACCACATTCTTTCTCGACTGCCAGATGGAACACTGTCGATCCAGTCTCGGGTGTTTTTAGGGTCAGATCCGCTCCAGATTTCAGCAGCAATCGCAACATGTCCGCTTGGAATTCTGGCTGTGAAACGGCTAAATGCAACGCTGTCAAACCCTATCAACATTGATATTGGAATGAATCCGGTATTGACTCGACAATTGTGCGAGTTTTCGAATTGAGATACTTGAAAAATCATTATAATAGCTCGTAGTGGTGGACAGTCTTGATCAAATACAACAAGAACAACAACGAACCTCTTTATTACGCAAGTTGACATCAGCTTTATGAGCACACAGAAACTGCAGCGCAGATAAATTCTTGCTTCTTATAGCACTATGTACGAGTGTATCACCTGAAGTATTTGCTGAAGGTGATAACCAGGTGAGAATATCATCATCACTGAATCATTATTATGATTTTGCCTATCACGTTTGTCACTCACTGCCCAACAAAATCTCTCCATAAGAAATGGAAAAGAAACACTGGCGAATGGAAATGCACATTTAAATGCGAAAAACTTTCCGCACTGATAATTGACATTAATAATTCATTTCAAAAACTTGAGAATGAATCGAATATCGTGACAAAATCATCAAAATTAAGAAGAAGAAAAAAACAAACCATCATTTTGCACTGTTGTATTCAAATCGGCACCCGTATTGAGCAATGCCTCTGATCGTTCGATGTCGTTTTGTTGCAATAACGCCAATTGGAGTGCACAACGTCCTTGTGAATCTTTGCAGTTCGTATCGATGCACTCTTGTTTCAGAAGAAACTCCACCAAACGTCTATTGTCACTTTCCACTGCACACAACAATGCGCTTCTGAACACACAAAATCACTAAGAAGCACCACCATTAACATCGCATAAATTTGGATTATAAATCAAAGTGGTAATAAATAAACGAAACAAAATAAACGACAACGTCAAAACCAAATCTCTAAAATGCAAAATCTTCAACGCATCTCGATAAGTCCGTTTCGAGATCTCGATTAAAAAATTCACCAGATTAAAAAAAACACTTCAACTGTTTAACATATCGAATACGTCGTCGCACAAATCAAATTTGCTTAACAATGCGCTTCTGTTTTGGTTAATTTTAGCTTCTGTTATTTTGTTTTTTTGCTTTCGCGTGAGGTTGCTTTTTGGCTTGAATCAGGCCATCAAGAAGCAATTTATTGTGAATCCCGAATGCGTTTACCAAAATATAGATCTCACCTGTTTTGCAGATCAACATCGTTGATGTTCAACTGATCACAAATGGTTGCAATCCACGCTAACATATCATCAGAGCAACACGAATTCGCCAATATGTGCAGTAGAGTCTCACCGCTCGACACGACCCGTACATCCAACTTCGCACCATTTTCACACAAGAATCGGCAACAATCCGCATCACCTGCACAACTCCAATTAACATCATCACTCCATTCAATCGCTCATTTCAACTACTATCATCACATCACGCTCAGTGAGTTCACTTCACATGTCACTTCACATGTTCAATATAATCATCACCAATATCACACTGATTTACCAATATCTTTTTTACCATTATCAATATAATCTGATCATGAATGCTATTATGTCGAATTGAATAGAACGATAAGATATTCATTGCTATCACTATCATTGCTATTGTTAAACCATTATCATTGTGATTATATCATTAATAGACTACATTTTTGACTATTTAGTACTGATAAGAATATGACATTAATGATAATAGTGAGATATAAACTGGTGATGAGTTGTTGGATTTGATGATTATATAAATAAACACAACCTTTAGCAACGGCTTTCATAAGCAGTGACCTTCCATCATCATCCAGAAGATTTACATCACCGCGATGATTGATGATCGATGTGGCTAGATTGAATTGTTTCGATTCTAACGCCACTTCTAAGGGCAATAAACCGTCGTCGTTCCTTTCATTACTCACCTCAGCTAACTAAAATATTAATCACTGTTATACACCACTAATATAAGCAATAGTAAATCATTAGTATCACGATTAATGACACTTTGAAATGATGGCAATGAAATACTCAGAAATTGGTAGATCTTTCGTGGACTTTCATTTAACTTCTGTCCATCCAATTAAATATTAAATACAATTCACCTTTGAATCATTATCGATATAAAACAAAAACAATACATCCTCACGACGCAAACCAATAATTGAATGTAGAATATATTTACAGTGGCTGAAATTAGATGAAAAAATAAAAATTTTAAAACAGTCGAAAAAATGGAATTACTTAATTTAATGAACGGTCATTGTTCACTAACGTAAGTTTTCCAGATATATTCTAGCAAATTTTCAAATGATACTTAAAAATGCGAATTCAAATGTCATCCATCATTGTCATCTGTTTTTTAAGACGACGACCCAAACGTCGACTGAAAACTGCTACTAATCAGAACGATCACTGATCAGTGATCAGTGAAAAACTTCATCGATCCGTTGCGGAATGCGAACAATACGATCGTATTTCTGAAGGAGTCTACCTTCTGAGAATCCTGTAGAGAAGTGGTGCGGACAAGTTAGTGAAGTGCTCCGCACCGAACTCACTCCATCGTATCGATATCAACTGCGCGCATTTGTCTCTCAACTCCTCAAGGCCGTTCTCCTCACAAAACTGGTAAATCCGAACACAATTGCCCACATCCAACCGACCAGTCAGTAATCTTACACATCTACAATAACACACAATACGACACCGTTCATCATTTCGCCTATCCGTTTTCCGACAATTCAAGGAGAATAAAATTAAAGGTTACAAAAATTTTACAAAGCATTGATTAGAACATTTGGAAATGAGCAATTTTTAACGGAACATTAAATTAGGTTGAAATCAAACATTCATTTGAAATTAAAATATTCTGCGGGAGGAAAAATTTCAGAGTTCAGTGTTAATCAAGTGAAATGAAGAGAACTTATTCAAGTAGTCATGTCCACAATCAAACCATCGAATGTTCAAAATTAACGGGCAGAAAGATTCGTCAAAGGTATCAGTGGATGAATAATACCTTTCTTTAAGATCATAAAAACGATATTCGATCGCAGCTGATAAAATATCCATTATGATTTGATCGCCGAGTGTCGTATCCAAACGATCCGTGTATATCCATTTCAGTAACGTACATCCAACACTATACGAGATATCTGCTGTGTTAATTCACTCATCGATTATATTCGCTATTTTACCTTTCATTATTATAAATACAACTTTCCGAATTCAAAACGGCAACAACTTCTATAGACTGTTACTATTCTTACTGAATTAATAATACTGTTCGAAATGAAGCATCCTCATCGTCATTTAATAGTTGTTAAGCAGAAATATTCGGCGGCATTATTCGCTAATTTCAATGGTAGAAAATCAAATTCTGTTTGATCTGAAATTTGGTCGATTACCTTTGAGTTCAATTCGATCAGTCATCGACAGATCGTTCCAATAATCAGTCCGGGCCGCTATCACAAATCGATGCCCTCTCAACTGATGACCATCACAATGTATTGTTATATCACTGCAAGTTCAAACAGCCACTTCTAATGTGTCACCGAACATATTACAAATGGAATTGTTGAAATACCGAGGAACAATTCATGAAATTGACAAAAAACACATGAAATGCGTAGAGCAATCGAACTGTTTTGAATAAATTCAAAACAAAACTTTTGTTGTTCACTAATGGAAAGTGTTACCTGTACAAGTCTTTTTCATACAATTTGGCGACACTCGAAACCAATTTGTTGACAAAAGATAGTTTATCATTTTTGGTGTTATTGGAATCGGAATCTTTGGTGCACGACGCTTCCAGAATATCGTATCGCTTCTGCAGTTCTTGGAATTTCAACTGCAACTGTAGGTGTTCCTCTCGAAGCAGCTCCAAATGACTGGCGGTCATACCCTCTGCTCTTGGCGCCTTAACTCCTCGACTGAAACCAAAACTTCAATCGACGATATCAGAGAAGAACAATTAGTACCGAGCTGAACACACAACGATGATCGAATGAATTTCCACGCCAAAGTCTAATAAATCGCTAATAAATCGATGAAATTTGATACGAATCACAACGGTAGTGCTGCTGCTGAACATTGTATACATTACAGTGCGTATTATAAACAAAACATTAGTGCGGTTGTTGACTTGACTCGAGCAAGAAGTTGAAACATACTCAGCACAAACATTCACAAATTTCAAAGCTTATCAAGGGAAATGAAGAGAACTTATTCAAGTAGTCACATCCACAATCAAACTATCAAATGTTCAAAATTAACGGACAGAAAGATTCGTCAGAAGATTCATCAGTGCATGAATAATACCTTTCTTTAAGATCATTAAAAAAATTATTTTCGTTATCGAAATCAACGCTGATTTCAATAACGATAACAATTTTTCATCAGAATTTTGTTAAGTTGTTTTAAGATATCAATCAGCATTTGATTGGTTCAATAAGCGGATAAAATTGTGAAATTTGGACGCGCAGGATCGAGAATTCTGCAAACTGCAAACAACATTTCAGTTGATCTAAACTCCAGATTATCTTCGACTGATAGTATTGAAGTTTTTACACTTGAACCTTAAACGTGCTCAATGGGAACGGTTGAAAAAACTGAAATACGTGTAGCAAAGAGTGAAATTTGTAAATTAAACTCAATTATTAAATAAGTACGTCATGAATGAATCATTATTAAAAATTACTATTCTAGTCGAATACTCGATTAGTGATTGAAACGACAATGAGCGGAATTTTTTCGGCGGCGAAACAGCCATTCAAAAAGTAGTTTCATGGAAATTTTACTCACTAAATCAGCTCTGAAAAAAAATTTTGAAACAAAATATTAATTGCACTATTAGTCGCTCGGTTGGGATAAAAGAAGCCAAAGAGCTCTTTCGTACGCGCGCGGCCCCGAGTGTTTAACGGTGAGAGAAGGAGAGGAAAACGCTTCGTAAAAGCGCACAAAACGAACGGAATGAATGTAACCGTGAAACCTAATAACGAGAAATCATCGTGGCGCAACCTTCGCGTTTGATTCCAAATTTATTTCTCTACAAGCACACAAGGTTTCAGGAGAATTCATCGTCTAGTTTTCGAGATTGTAACTTAAAATCAACCTTCAATAGGAAAAACAACGTTCTCGTTAAGTGTGGGAGTGGCTAACTACCGTAGTTTTTGAGCGTGACCAATCACCGTAGTCATTCAGTCCCGAAGTTGCTAATCCCGTTGACTGCAACAACAGTGGGCGTGGCTAGTTACCGTAGCTGCTGCTAGCTATTGGCTAGCAACATTGATGAAACGTTCTAGGAATGTTTAACTGCGCCCACAATGAAAGCAAGCAACGGGAGTAGTACGTCTGGGGTTAAATGGCTTCGGTGACTAGCCATACCCACAGTTAATGCATCTAACGGGATTAGAACCTCCGAGGCTAAATGACTACGGTAGGTAGCCACGCCCATGGTTAATGCAACCAATGGGAGCAGTGCCTCCGGAGATAAATGACTTCATCAAACTGTCCACTGCTAACATAACCTTGCAATAATCAAAAATCAAGGTAATTTTCATCAATTTTAAATCCAACCAATTCATATCTATCAAAATAACCTCCTTCTGAATACAACTTCATCATTTCAGATTCCATCGTTCTTGTGGGGTTCATCAATCACCTCAGTCAGATTTTGTTTCAGAAGCGCTGTACAGATACTGTGCAAATTCTGATACGAAACCTCACCACGGCGTCCGAGGAGAAATGCCGAAGGTCTTTCTCGATGACACACACTCTACGCAGATGAGAAAATTGGACAAAAGTCATACACGGCAGCTTTTTCTGTGGACACCTCTAATCATCAGAGATTGATGCTCATTCATGCTTATTGACCTCACTTTGGGATTTACTCTAGCATGCATTAAACATCATACTACTAGTGCTCTATTCGTTGTTGCTTCTCTATTGCTACAGCTATTTCCCTAAAGCTGTCTCAATTGGCGCTGAGGCGCTCATTCGTACGCATTCTATTACTATGGATCAATTGTGTACATTACTGTAGCGCTATAGGCGTTACGATCTTCAAGGTACCGGTACTCTTAGGTTTGTCCGGTAACATATGAATTTCTTTGCACCATTCCATCTAGCAGAATCTCTGGATTCAGAATATCATATGTTTTATTGTGGAATTCTGCCGAATGAGGAGATATCGCTATTCTCTCAATGCTATAGGGGTTATTATATTGAAGCCTACCGTACTCTCAGGTTTATCCAGTACAATGAATCGAAATGAACAACAATGCAGCCGTTCATTCATATGTTATGCCTTCAGCAAATTGCCTATCTATCTGAAAACTTGCATATTTTTCTAAATCCGTAAAAAATCCATGAGTGCGACGAAACCGAAATATTTCTGGGCAATCTTATGGATAGCGATGGTTTTTTTTGTTTGATATTTTGAGGTTTGGTACCAATGTGTCACCGTCACCTCGAACTGCAAATCTCATTGCTCCCGATCGCTTTTTCATTAACAGTTCTGATCGTTATTGAGTAAACTGCTCGAGAGGACGGAGCGTCGATCACAACAACCATTGACCATTTTTTCTTCACCTCCTTCTTGCTCATTTCTTTCACTGTTTTAGATTACTTTAGTTTGTATTAGAGCAGTGATGGACAAGCTATGCAAAAGAAAAGCTCTGTTAATCGCGAATTCGCCAAATGCGTATTTTTGCTACAAAAATAAATCGATTTTTTGACAGTTCATTCATTTTGTTCAAACGATTATTTCCCTAACAAATAAATCAAAATATTTAATCGCTCCCGCGGATCGTGAATAAGATAATAATATTGTTCATATGTACAATGCACAGTACAATCATACAGCAGCCATATTGTTCGTGTTCGATGCGGTAGGATCTTAGGTGCATACGAATGCAATTATGCGTACGTTTCTATATTTCTAGGTTAACGGATTGCTTGCACGCTTATAGTCGATGTAAATTCCGAGATTATGTTCAATGAAAGGTGGTTTCTTCAGTTCAATCGAGCCGAGAGACTGAGAGTATTCGTCCGTCGACGTGAGACTTTCGGCATGTTAATCCCACGGAAAGAAAGCCATATCTTTGATGAGACCTTCCGCATGAACACTGTGATTGGAATCGAACGTTTTCGTGGTTGATGAATGAGTTGTTTTTTGTGCGGACTGTTGCGGTCGGGAAATTGAGAAGGCTGCTGTGTTGAAATGATCGCACAGTTGACGGATCTTAAATTGTTGCAGTTTTAATCAGAGTCAAGGTTATGCCATTATTTTACAACTTTTCACAGTTGTACTTTCCAGAACTTCGCTGTTTTGACCGTCTTTAAAGTTGAAATTAGTTCTTTCAGTAGGCGTTTGAATTGACCTGAACTAATCATTTCAAACCAACTCAGTTACATTACTCTTTTTCTGCTAAATAATGAAAATGAATAGTGATCATTCTGCGATCATTGGGCATTACCCCAAATACATCAGCAGATGAGTTATGATTCTGAAAACTTCGATGTGATGTAAGTGTCTGGTAAATGAAAGCAATAAACATTCGAATGAATTCTCATACCACACAAATGCCATAATGTAAATGCGCTAATGTGGTTGTAAGAGCCAACGTTCGAATGATGAGCAGTTCCGTGAATACAGTAACATTACTGCATAGTGGTATCGCTGCACCAATACAGTACACAGCCAACAGCCAGTTGAAGGTTTGTGCGCGTGTTCGCGTGGTTTGTGCCACTATTAGTCGACACTGAAAGGATACGTCAAGCTGCGATTGCTACTGTATGCACCGTGTTGTTAATTGACGAACTGGGAATTAGACAACTGATCAATTCACGTTGGGAACCACTGTAAAATTGAAAATTTTCCTTTTTTCTTTTTATCTTTGGACTAAATTTTCTCAGCGACAATTTTTTCCAAGGAGAGGAATTTCTCTGTTTCCGCATTGAAATCTACAATTCTCGTTTTCAATGTTCAATTTCCATCGAATGTTCACTAAGATAAACAATAATGTTCCACCGAATGCCAATCGGAATGGATGTTTAGTGATTGGTCATGAATGCACTCAATGATTTGTGATCGATCATTCCTCTTGTCAACGTTATGATTAATATGCGTCCTAAGCGTTCAGATAGCCACAAAAAATCAACCATAATGTTTGAGAAGACACTTCCCATCGTCCAAAAAAAGCAACGTGGATCAACACTGATAATATCGTTCGGTGAATAATGAGCCCAGACGATGGAAACAGCGAAGAAGACGCTTGATGGAAATAACGGCAAGAAGGCTTCGTATGCGTTTGGCTGAAGAATTCAGAACAAATTACTTACGATCAGTTCGAATCAGAAACGAACTGCTATTGGTAATACTGCAACAAAGCAACGATTCATTCTCTGAACACATCACCACTGTTTGCTTGGTATAATCAGAAACGTTGAAGGTATTCGATGGAGATTAGTTTCATAATCAGAAGTCAGAAGCGTTTCTTCGGAAGGTATAAAAAGAAGAAATCTTCTCAATACCTGCAGACCGCTTTTACGAACGAAGTATGCTGCGTACACTTTGGAGAGTGAGAACGGTACAGAGCAAATATTAATAACTGAAAATCAAACGTTCAGTTAAAATTAAATTTCGGACCTTCTAACGTACAGTCAACAAAAACTACAGAATATTCGAAGCAAGAGTTGAACGGTTGATAATAAAAGCAAAATGAAGATCAAAACTTTTGAAGAGAGAAATCAAAAGGCTATGAAAAATTGATGCGAACTGTAAAATCCAAATTCCAATATGATTGCCGGTTTTATAAACCCAAAAATGTAGGTCTTATACGATTCATATCCCAATATATACGTCAGCAAGTAGGATCCCATTATCGACTACAATTAAAATTGTTTAAACATCAGTCATAATATTAATCTTTCAACAGAAATCTTTGATTCAAGAGAGGAACTCGCTTGAACAGTATGAATTATAACCGAAACCGATCTCAAAATGTGCAAGATTGGCATTGAATTCCATATCATAAACAAAACTTGATACATTCAAATGGCATAATATTTCAGGAGATCGCCAATTTTCAGTCTTGAACTACAAATGTACTTCTTATTTTCAGTACCATTATTAAATAATTTTGATGTTATTCTCAAGTTACATTTTGATGTGATTTCTGGAGACAAATTCAAATTGTCAAATAACATGAGTATAGCATATCATCTAGAAATGATAAAGAATATCAATTTTGAATTGTGTTTCATACGGTAATGTTACGACTGAACACTTGAATTAATAGCTCTTCACCGGTATTTTCATTCTTCATTATAGACAACTTACCCACATCCCGATGTCGTAATCCCATGACATATAAAGCACACCAGTGTTGTATTTTTCCCAATGATGAATAAGATAATCAATTTGAACACTCAATAACACGTACATTATGTTCACGAATGGTGTGCTGCAATTCCAGTTATTATTACTGTTACTACATTGCTTATCACTGATTTCAGTGTTATTATTATTTTTACCATTATTAGCATTATTATTATTGTTATTATTATTATTACAAAGACATTTTAGGCTTTGAACATCAATTAAAATGAATGCTAAACGTTATCTGGATAATCATTATCGGATCTCTCCAAGTTGATAGTATTCGAACAAGATTAATTTCAATAGCACTAACGATAATAGTGATATTAATATCAGTGATATTGTTAATGATAATAATAATAATAATATTATTATTATTATTACAATACTGATAAAATTAAAAATAACAATAATAATAACCCGAATTCGCCACGTCCCATACTTGAGAACATTGTTAATGCCACAGGCACCAGTGCCCAAGTGTCGATACCATGATCGACTTAAAGTAAATCAATTTTAATAACCGATTGAATAATTCGTTCGATTAAGTTATAAGTGGGTCACTTATTAAAATCTCTTTTCTGGCAATCTCTCATCAACTCTCTGTTGACGGCCCTCGATATCACTTGGAAATGACTCTGAAGCTGAACTTACAAAATTCTCCGATTGGACTCGACGTTCCGGTTCTTCGTGCTTGTTTCCCGTCCATACCATCGAGCGCATATGATGCAAAAAAAGTGATCGCCATAAAGAGCCAAACCCAGTTGGGTATTGCCGCTTCAATATGACAGTTTAATATGACAGTTTACTATCGTTTTTGTTTGTTTGTTCATAAATTTGACGATGATAATTACATTAATTGCTGATACTATCACCATTCTCATTGCGATACACACAACTACATCCAAACATACAACTTCTTTCATTCATTTTTCTCTATCATTTCCCGAATTTATTCATCGTTCTTTAATAATGATCACTTCAAATGGGACAAACTTGGTGAAGGATAAAATGTATTCGCGTCCATGTAGTAATCGTAATAAGTGACAAACAAATGACCAATAAGGACACAAATGAAGCCAGCTAACGTCAACACGTTCGGCGCTACCCATGCGGGTGTGAACTGAAGAAAAGTTATGATGTTTTTGTTCAAATGAATTTATAGTGAAGGTGCTGTGATGTTTCAGTGATGACGATGTTGACTATGAGAAGCACACTAGTGATAATACTGACACCGACATTGATAATAATAACAGAAACGATGTTTGTATTAAAAAATATTAGATATTTAATACGAAAGAAGCCAAATCATAGCCTGGCTCACGTTCAAGAACAACAGTAATATTGATATAACATTCGGCTTCAAGTGAAACACTGCCCTGCGAGCGTGCTCAAACCCGTCACAAATCGTTATAATAGTAATAATAATAGCCATGGCAAGATAAGCACTGAGATTAACAACAACAATAGTAATAATAGCAAAAATAAAAATGGAAACAATAGGAATAATCATCAGCTAATAACAGTTTCGAATTGTACTCACCTTCAAGAACCAATACCACATTGGGTAAGTGATATAGTAGGAGATATAGCTGGTGTTAACTGTATTGTACTGTAAATTTTGAATGCATTACGATAATTTGTATCACTATTATTATCATTCTAATATTTGCGCTCCTCCCTCAGACTGAATACTCAGCGATCCAGAAACAAACCACATTTTCAATTCAAGCAACATAACGTATGCATAGTGCCATCGAAGAACACGATATCAATAAACCTGTCATAAGTATATCTTAATTCATATCCAACCTTATAAGTGCTGAATCCTTGCAGATGTTTTCCGCTCAAATACTTCACATCAAAGAATCCCATTGCTTGGGTGGCTGATCGACTTTCACGAACAAATGAACGACGATGATCGACGAATCGATACAACGTTCCGCAGCAGTAACTGATCTCTAAAGATCAAAAAAGTGATCAACGTACGACCACATAGACGCAAAACGATATCGCTCGCTAACGCATATTCTATGAGCAAGCAAAATGTGTTCTTTGATCTAATTTGAGTGTTTTGAGATCGCATAATGTTGATAAAGTCAAATTAGGGCACTGTGCACATCATCGTTAATGTTTGATTCATCAATTCACTCACTTCTCATGAAAACGTTTTTTTAAGAGCTGTCGATAAACTCATTCGCATGTTCGTTAGCCATCTGCAGCTTTAGATCAAATTCCTCATATCAGTGAAAAGATTCCGAAAAAGAGCAAAATTATGGAAGACTGAATGGAGATCAAAAGAACAGCACGTTCAAGGCTCCTAAAGATAGAGCAGTTCCAGAGATAGAGCAGTTAGAGTTTTTCGAACTCTCTTAAACAATCAATGGTAACCTAGTTTCAGAGAAGAGCATCGGGTCTTCTACAAGGGAGAGCACTCTTAAAGAGTGCAGTTTCAGAGATACAGCAGTTGCAGTTTTTCGAACTCTTTTAAACAATTGCATTAATGGTAACCTAATTTCAGAGAAGAGGATCGGGTCGTCTACAGGGGATATGACGGGATATGTAATGCAAATTGATTTGAGTGAAAATTGCAAAGCATCTTAATCTTCCTTCACATGACCTTGATGAGGTTTTTGCTCGCAAAAGATTCACTACAAAACCTGCATTTGATGAGACGGATTGAACTGCCGTCAATTTCTAGTTTTAAAAAAATGCTCACAATCATTCATAACCCTTACATATTCACTAGTGTGGAACGGACCCTGAACAGATCTAAATGATAATGGTCGAAATCGAAATAAACTTGTGCTCATAAATGCGTTCAGAGGAATGATTAAATCTACTTGCGGTAACCCTCGATCCTAATTGTCTGATATAGTCGGCGATTGTGTGTTATTCACGTTAAGATGCTATCGCAAAACAAAACCGTGTTATGACCGATAAACCGATAAACCGATAAAACATTAATTGCCTTAACCATACAGATTTGATGATTAATAAAACATTCAACTAACAGATGTCTTATGTCAGAGTCGGATTAGAGGTGAGAAAAAAATGGAGCACCGACGATGGTACGTCAAGAATTAAGAATCAATTCAGTACCAGTCTCATTTGTATATTTCCATTTTTTTTCACGGATTCACCTTAAGTACTCTGAAAGTGCGCACAATACAGACGTGCGCATTAGAGTTCGCTCTTATTCCTCTCCCATTCCCGGATCGTTCCATATCTTCTCAACAACTTTTGCTTCTTTCTTATTCGATTGGTAAAAATCAATCGAATGTTGTGTTGCTAATTGCAAATGTCATTATTTTCATATATCATTTATTAACCATCTGAAGTATAATATTCACGTACACATATTTGTATAATGAACTTAATTAAAGCATTTCTATGAATCCACTAACTAAATGGTACAATGAACAATTACGGTAGTGCCGATGCGTTGATCT
>JAPYMA010003044.1:0-42311 GCA_035041965.1 Anisakis pegreffii
ACATAAATCAGGGCAGTACACCCCGAGCACCGAACGAAATGAAACTGAGACTTACCGGGCACGACCCAGACCACTCGGACTGGGTGACGCAACCTGCGACGAAACGCCAACAGGGTGAGACAGTCGAGCGAGAGACAGACCGCTCGACACGGAATAACGCCGATCGCGCGTTGGCGTGCCTTCGACCGAGCAATCCGTGCCTTTTTAATTTAATTTTACCGAAAATTATAATTGCTGCCCGTAAAATTTCCATTTTTGAGGGTTTCCTAAAATTCGTTCTAAATTTTTGAGGTTCAGATCGAAAAGTGTTCAAATTCCTCCCATTAAAAGTACCCTTCGCCAACGATTGACTCGAATTCAGCTTTTTTTCAAAATTTTTCTTCGGTAAATTTTCGGTAACTTCAAAATTCGAAATCATTTCAACTTTTCACTTCAATTTCACGACAAAATCGACATTCGATGAGGTTCCCAGCTAAGAATTTTGACTCATTTTCCATTAAAATTGCCACGGAGAAAAGAAATTCGAGGAAATTTCGAAATTTCATTAGAAATTTTTGTTTTCAATTTATCATAATTTCCCATATTTTCAAACTTTCTTTTTAATTCATATTAAAATTTGATTCCTGGAATTTCCAAATTTTCAGAAATCGCCATTCAAAAACCCCCAACAAAACACTTCACAACCAACACCCCACAAAGGAATAATTTTTTAAGGAAACTCTCCAAAAGATTCGATAATTATGTGAAAACTTTCAGATTTTTGCTACGATTTGTGCAAAATCTTTTGCCTAAACGCAGAAAACTTCGTTAGAATGTCGTCAATAAGACGAACGAAGGGAACCTCATCGAATGATTAATACAATTTTCGACCAAATCTCATCAGAAGTGAAATAATCCCCTTCGGTTTCACCAACTCAATTCTCTCCCCGGGGAAGGGCAGCAATCTGACTGATCTTATAATAATTACATTCAAACTAATGGCACGGATATACTCAGCCGATCGCGGCACACCAATGCACAATCGGCACAATGTTGCATTTGTTTTATTGTAAAAGTGAATCGTCGAATGTCACCACATTTCGTTAGCCAAAAATATTGGAAGGTTACTTAAAATCAGAAGGTAATCATTATTCATTTAGATATGATCGGTGCCGAAAGCGATCCCATCCCAAAATTTGAAGGGAATTCAGTGGTTTATGAATATTACTTTGAATTTACACTTGGGCAGTGCTCTCATTAGCTCACTCTACTCCCCATATGCCATTCTTATCAAACGAACCCAACCCGTCCTTTTTTCACCTCCAATTTCCAGAATCAATCCAAGAATCCAACCCAAATTTTGACAATATCAAATTCAACAACGAACAATTCTGTCAGAGATATAACTACCGACTCGAAATGTTTTCACCTAACCCACAACCAAAATAACTTAACGCAACTTTATAAAATCACCACAAAATTCGGTAATTTTGTTAACCAAATGTCTACCCGGAACAATCACCAAAAAGTTGCAAATTTCAACAAAAAATTCCCCGTTAACTAATGATCGCACTACCCAAAACCCCTCCAAAACCCACAAATTCAAAAAGGGTAACATTTTCGTCAGAATTAATCACACCAAAATGTTGGTGTGGTGACATAACGACGCACAATTACAATGTAAAACAAATGCACCAATAACAATACAATAAACACAATTATGATCACTAAAATGTATAGTGGCCATTCGCTTTTTCTGGTAAAATTTTCTTTTTGAAATAGAGAATTTTAAATTGTAATTCTATCTCACATATCAGAACAAAATTCGTACAATTTAACCTATCCAAATTGATCATTTCTTTAAAATTTTTGATAATTTGATTCAAAGTAAACGCTCAAACCCAAAACATCAACAAATAGCCTAAATTTGACTCCATTTTAGAATTTATGTTCCTTCCTAAAATATGTAAATGGCCACTACACATTGCTTACAAATCAATAATGACAAATAAAATAAATTGAACAAATTTTTGTTGGGAACCTTAGGGGTCATATCGTAATCCCCTCCCCATCTTCGAAATATCTACTAAAGTCAAATTAAAGTTATTTCACTTGAAGGGTTAATTTTTCACCCATATAAATCAATACTCAATTCATAAAGTCTCAATAATCAATTTCACAAAACCAATTTCATTTCTCAAAGCAATTCCTTTATTTTCAAACTCAAATTATCGCAAATAAACTAATCAAAAAGATCACTAGGGAGAGGGTGAACGCCCAACCTAAAATTTCGTAACACCCAAACTAATTTTGCAGTTCTGCAACAATTTTAGCCTTAGAGTTTTCGTCTCCCTACCTAAGGTTCCCAAAGTACATCAGACAATAGTGGCACCAATTTGGACCTAACCTACATCAAGTGACAAACTCAACTTATTAAAATTTTGATTGAATTTTAGAATAATTTTTTATGATAATAATTATTTATAAGTTAAATAAAATACCCACTAGTTGGCCTAAAACCCAAGGTGATGCTAAAAGAATGACGAAAAGTATAAAACAATTTGGTAACCAGGACAATTCCTATGTAACCTTACCCCCCCCTCCCCCCACACCCCGATCTCATAAATCCCATAATTATATGCCACTATCGTCTGTTTAATAATTTAAAAAAGCAATAATAATGATCACCATAGTTGACGTAGTGCTCTTCTTGTTCTTTGCTCTTCTTCTTGTTCTTTGCTCTCTTCTTCTTCCCGTCGTCCATCACGCTCCCGACTTCGATCGACCTGCAACAGTTTATAATTAAATAAATCAGAATAATATCTATCATCCAACCCCAAAACGCCACCTCGCCGCACATCATCATCAAAAATTAAAATACAAAACGATGTTGACAATTATATACGTATAAAATTCAGTTGTACTGATAAACAGAACCCAATCAATAATCCTTTATCATCCCTACTATCACTCAAATGCATACTCTGTAGAATAACTGTTCAACTGTCTAAACCTCCCCTATCACTCACTCTATACTAACTCTCTGCATCCCTCTCCCCTCTCCAGTACCAAACACTATTTACAATTCTCTCCTATCACTATACAATCTCACTCAACTGAATTTGACCTACAGAGTATGCAATCATCAAATAACAATTACATCCTAAACAAATCAAACGTCAACATCATTCAAAACGTTACTAAACTATAAATAAAACGTAATAATTACTTCGATATATCCTATCAAATCAACAACCACCAACTACCTACTACATCATTAACATCCCTAATAATAACTACCCAACATATCTATCAATCAACAACTATATCATCTCCATTGATAGAATCAATCCCAAAATTTTTCGGTACAATTAAATGAAAACTATGGATGTCGACTCGTGAATATCTACAGCACTACCTACACTATACCGATAAACAGTAATATCAAGTCAACGAAATGAATAAATGCCACCCCCGGTCACCACACCCTATAAGCCAAACCCCGTCACAACAAATTAAATCCCGACCCCAATCCCGACCTATCATACATTCATAATTAGCATAGCACGTCGTCAAACAATAATACCTACCCCATCGCATCTTAAAAAATGAAATGACCAAACGAAAATGACAAATATATACACATTTATCACCTAATAACATCCTACATTCCTATACAACATCAATCTCATACGATACTATATCCACGAATCATTCTCATCATTACCAATCTATTTCAACACTATTCAATCTTCAATTACCTAATACCTAACAAATCAAACAAAATAATCCTAGCAAATCGTGTCCTCACATTAAAATAATAAACAATTTCCCACACCACATCAAAAAATAATTAACACCAATCAATCCCTCAAATAAATACCAAACCCCGTCCCACTAAACTCTAATCCGGTACAGCTGCAATCCAAATTTCGTATATCCTTGAATGATATAATACGATATCAAATGAAAATAACCCAACCCAACGTCACGCCGCACCCACCCACACCCAACCACTCTGCGGCTCGTCAGCATCAAAAATGAAAACACACTGAATGAGTATCAGTATTAAATGAATGCGATGAGCGCCAATTGATCTGAACTGATCAGTTCGTATCGACTGATCAGCGAACACGATTTGATCAACAACGATGCCTATCAACACACTATCACTATCACTCTGTTCATCAATCGCCACACAATTACTAATCTCTCATCGTATCTATCAATCTAATGCACACTCTAATACTTCTCTACGCGCATCACCCCAACACACAATACTCTTTTATATTCCACTCACCCCAAAATCATTTACACTTCTGAACATTCACTATCACACCCTACAATATAAACACGGTACCAAATGCTAAATCAACATCTCAACGGTGTCGCAGCGTGCGCCAACATCCATGTACGCTCACTCTGGGACGCATCCATCCAGAAAAAAAAGACCATCCGACCACACAGAGACTCCATTGACACCTCCCACTTGGCTCACTGCCAACAATAAAGTTCGACAATTAGAAAAATCGTGTTAGGAGTTCAATTTGAATATTCCCACTAAACAGGTGCAGCCCCACAACGCTAAGCAACAAACGACATCGCTCCTCAACTAATTTCTGAACCGATTCAGAGGATTCTCAATAGTTTTCAGTGGAATATCATCGAGAAATAGCAATCGATCAGCCCATTTGGATATCACCGCAACACGACCAACCAACCGCACCACTCAACAAAGTATAATGCCCCCACCCAAACACAAATTTATTCCATTTCTCTTCACCACCGCAAACAAAACAAACCCAACCAAACCACCCGCAATCAACAACGATTCAACAAACCAAATTTATTCACAACCATCACAAATCACTCAGCAAAAGTTACATTTGTCTATAATCCCAATGCCCATTTCAAACCGTCACAATAATCATCATTCCCTCCATTATTGCCATTTTCTACTCCGAATTGCATCCATTTTCTAAAAAAAATCCTCAACTTTCCAGCAAACCCGACCCCAAACAACATTTCTTTCCTCGACACGAAACAATTTTCTCACTACCCACTAACCTATCGAATAACTTCAAATTATCCAAAATTTTTTGCACGTTTGATGGATCGCATTTCTAAACGTTAATATAACTGCAAGCATGAAAACAGTACGCATCATTGATTAACTTTATTACTGATCAAAAAGACAATTCATTCGATTCAAGTCAAATTTTTCAAGTTAAACAAAGTCAAAACAACGTTACAGCACTCAACGTAAAACAACTCCTTCAAAATGCCTCAACTTCACTAGTTTGCACTCAATAATAATTATAATAATACGACAACCTTCACTACCTCCTCACCACAACGTTCTCCAGCACGATACCATATCTGCACCCAGCAAGTGAGTGATATGACGATCACTTCGTATCAATTCAAAAAACAAATCACACACAACCAAATCCAAATCCATAGCCACATATCAAATCAACATAATTGATCGTTACATAAACTTACAAACTTCAATGAATTACTTCAATTATATGCTACTTCTTGTAACTGTATCATACAATAAACTCATACGGTTGGTTACCACCGCCTTTCTGACACATATCTCAGCCCAGAGCACAACATCAGAACGCCAAGGCTGCCCAATAGACACAATTAAGTAATAATAACAATAATAATAGTAACAACAATAATAATAACAACAAAATAATAATGATAAACAGTAATATGGATAATATTAATAACAATATTGGTGAGTATATGCAGAGAACAAATAATGACCAACGAACACGATTACAACTTTACATAAGATCACCAAATCTCCACACCAACAACTCATTGATTCACAAACAAAAAAATCAAATTTCAAAACGGATACGCGATCCAAAAACGATATGAAACGGATATTCCTGTAGAAATTTTCAAATTCCTACGAAAATTTTACGAAAACTCAAACAATTTCCATGAAACCACACAAAAAATAACGTTAAAAAATCATTTAAAATCGTCACAAATCCTCGACAAACCGCATTCGCGCCATTCGAAATTCCGTTCGAAACCATCAACTCGAAAAGAACAACACAATAACAATAATGACAATAACAACGATATGAGTTCAAAAAACACTTTCCATTGCTTCAAAACAATTAGATAAGTCAAATTCACATAAAATTCTCCACAAAACACTCCCTCTTCCACTAAATACTCACAAAAAAGTGATAATAAAACAACACAACGATAAAATCAACTGATTACAACAATAAAAACAACAACAACAATAATAATAATAATGATAACACACCGAAATTCGACAACTCAATTTGCAAAATGTATTAAATAAACATTAAATTCAAAGAAAACACCATCCTTTATATAACACAACAATTAATCAATACAATAACAATAATGATTATAATAATAATAAACCACTTAAGAGATCCGCCCTCACCCCAAATCCTCCTCATATCGGACTTCCATCCATCGCAAACCCATCACCCATGTCACTATCTCGTGATTCGCCCTGTAATTGCTCAAAAATTCAACTCCCGCTTGTAATTTTAAGATATCTCGGCTCCCCTTTATTTCAAAAGACCTAAAATTAACCTTTATTGGCGCCGGTACGCTCGGTACTACACTTGGTCCACCACCCTCTTCGTCTTGTTGATTCAAAATGTCCATTGAATGATTATTTTGTTCGTCACACTCCTGAATTTTGCTTGAAATGTACAAAATTTTTTTCAAATTAGGCGCGATTTACGAAAAATAACAGCTCAAATTCATGAATACTCCAACAAACCCCTAAAAACTCCGCAATTTCGTCCCCCAAAAAAAGGTTTCCCTCATAGAATAACTTCACAAACACCCAAATCCGAACCGAACACCTCACTCACCTCTTTCAGCACTCCTTTGTACGGCAGCAGCCCGTCTCTTAACTGAAACATCAATCAAATCATCAACTCAAATACCACTCACAATCCAAAACCAAACAAAATACCCACAAAAAAAAAATCACGCCTTTCAAACAAATTCACTTCAATCTCCCAAAAATCTGCTCCCAATTCATCGTAAAACACTCACCATCTCCCTTAACTGCATATAAATCACACCCAACGCATTACGTCCCAGTCCAAATTTCGGCACAGATAACACCGTTTCCGATGTTAACGGGAAATCCAATGGAATCTACAACAGATCAGCCATCAAACCCGTTCAAAATCGCTCCAAATCATTATAACAATCCACCAAAATCCCCCAAAAAAAATCTCAATCAATCAACACTCAAAACCCCTCAGCACTCACCTTAATCACCACCTTATTGTTGCTCATACTCCTCGCCCAATCCTGTATGTAACGACCGTTGCATGCTGACGCATAGAAGTCGTCACCACCGAAACAATGCACCAAAAGCTTATCTCCCGAATCCAGCAAAGCCTTACGCAGTTCATCACACTGCTCCACTTTCGCCAACAGAGCTCGCTGTAGTGAAATTCAACACAATTATCACTCTCCCATGATAATCATCATCACTAAACTAAACCTCATCAGATATTTCATCCCAAAATCAGTTTCATTCACTACTAATTTCATCAAATCATCTCATTTATCTAAAAAATTCGCAGCATTCCACTGCCCGACCCACTCACCTGCATTGCTTCCAATCCCGCTGTCTTACGCCACTCTTCTGCTGCCGATTTATCTACCTAGAACAACAAATTTTTTCAATCTAAACATACTAATAACAAATAATGATAACGAATCAACAATAGTAACAAAACAAACCTTATTTATTTTTAAAATATTCCTTGCCAGCGTATTGTAATCCTTTGTTTTCTCCTTTGTCGTGCCCCCTCCACCTGCGCTATTACTACCTGCCTCGTCTGAATCTGTCATTAATAACGAGGTGACACCGCACAGTGCCTCTGTTTTGGCCAATTGATAAAAATGATTCACGTTATCGTAGAGTCGACCGTCGATTTGCAACGGAAACTGCAACTTAGTACCGGTAATCTACTGATAATCTAGTGATAAGGCATGATAAGAGCTGTAGTTTACTTACAAAGTAAAAATCTACACCATTAAGAGAAATAATTGCATGATTAACTTGAAACCACACCATTTTTAAAGAAACGTGTTGAATAAAGTAAGTGAACTTACATCGTGTTGTGCCGTGAAAACGTTTTGAAATCCCGAGAAGCACACTAAGTTATCCGGTGAAACGGTGAACTCTTTGAATTTGGCTGTGTCGGGTAGCTTTCGGAACTGAATAACACAACGCTAAGTGAATTTTGGCCACGTAAAAATGGAAACAGATTCAAGAACGCACTCGAATCTACACCACAATGCAATTTTGTTGCTTGCGCTCACCTCAAAATGTCGACTTCTCGGGAACTGTTTATTTTTCATCACTCGTCCGTACTGAAATCTTGGCGGACCACCGGGCCCTCCACCCGGTCCCTGACGTCCACCGCCCATTCGCAGACCGCCTGCACCGACCATCGGATGGTGGTGATGATGTCGAATGGCGCCTCGAAAACCACCGCCGCCTCCACCACCCATCGTGAAACCGTTCCGCATCGGACCGCCACCGCCCCGCATCGAAGACGAAGTTGCTCCTCCGCTAGCCGCCAGTCCTCCACCTCCTTGATTAAGACCTGCTCCTCCTCCACCTCCTCCTCGAGAGATACGTCCTCCAGCTGCTGTACCTGCTGCACCTGAACCACCACCACCACCACGTCCCTCGTATCGAGGCCAAGCTGAATACAATTGCGCTCTACTGCCTGTGTCTGTCATTCAATACGATGATGATAATAGAGTTAGATTTTCATATGGCCGAAGTAACACAATAACAATGATGAAGCAATCTAGATTCCAAAGCAACAACAACAACATGCACATGTACAACAGTTAAAAAATCAAAACAAAACACATACAGTGATATGAAGAAGCTGCAGACGGGACGAATTGTCCAGAAAAGTGCTGAAATCATTGAAATCATTGACTTCTTCGACGCAAACTGCTCTCGTGATTTATTGAAATGTATCAAAAATTTTCCGTTCTTTTCACGTATAACTTATAACAATCTAAGCTTTAAAAAATTACTCTAAACAGCTAAAAACATCAACAATATCTAAGTATCGGTACCGATTCCATAAAATTAGGATCCTCCTTTCTTCTTGATGCTCTTCTTCGAGTATACAATCAGCAGATGTCAGTGGTTTCTTTGTGTTCTTCCAAACCTCACTTCAATGAATAACAAATATTTATGTGCGAATATTTACGCGAAAGCTCAAGCTCAGGCTTGTTGAAACGGCGCAGCGATGTGTACACGATTACCGAGCACTTGTAAAGTTAAAATTTACAAAATTCACTCCAAAACACCTTCAAAAATAACCCGTCCTGCGGCCAAATACCGCAAAAATCACAAAAAAATCGACGAACAACTAACAAATCTCAAGACAAAGAGTGAAACTCACGATACATCGTCCAGTGATGAATGCACACAAAATCGCTCTTTCAAATCGAAACACCCAGCCCAAACGAGCGATTTTAAACACAATCGCTCCAGCACTAAGCCGCTGATTACAGATCGCAATTCGCCACACCAGGTCAGAGATGCAGAGGAGAAGCACCGCCCCCCCCTCTCGAATGCTTCACTTTAAAGTAAAATTTGACGAATTGAAAAAATTTTTTTCCAGTTTTTTTCCAATTTATTCAAGCAAATCTCAGTGAAACAATGAAATATGAAGTGTTATGTGTATCGGCGCAATACATATATGGAATGAGTAGACAACTCGAAGTCATATTAACACTAAATTCATCAACTCACCTGTAAAATCGGCTGCACGACGGCACCAATAAACAAACAAAAATGTTAAAATTTCTGCACACAGCGTAAATAATGTCTCATTGCATTTCGAAATAATCAACGAAAACAAAACAAATAACAATGGCAAAACTGAATAAAGCATCCGAATAATAGTCCAAAACGACGCAGCACAAAAATGACGACAACAATTGCAAAGCACACAATGAAAACATACAAACAGCCATACGATAAGTGAAAATTTTCAACTTTTATAAGAGAACATAAAAAATAAAGCAGTGTCATTTAATGAATTCACAAACGGCTCGCAATAAAATCGTCACCAAATCAATTATAATAACAAACCATTTGCATAAAATCAATTAAACAATCTTCTACGCGTAAAAAATGATACAAAATGAACAAAATTCAATTGAAATGCTTATGAAATCACAAAGAATTTACGACGAATGAATTGCCGCCATCAATCGTCCAGACATAAAGTTCCATCGTACGCTCCAGCCGGCAACGTGTTCTTGTCCAAATCGTCGAAATATGGATCTTTTAGGATTGTTTTCGCCGCAATCCTTTTACCCGGATCGTAGATGAGCATTTTCTGAAACGGTCAAAAAAAATTGTTTGATACATTCAAAAAGTTGAACAGTTGAAAAAATGAATGACCTAGGAAAATTTTCAAAATTTTAATTGATATTTTGAAAACAGACCTGCAAAAGTTTGACACCCTCTTCGGTCAAATATCCGTTGAGTTTGTCCTGCAGTGTGTTGCTTCGCCATTTCGGGAACGTCTGCTTGTAATCCGGCAACTGCGTGACACCTTTCCATGTGTCTTCGGTTGGTGTCGATAGAATCCTGAAAACTTTTCGATGAAATGAAAAAATTCTGAAGAATTTAAAGAATTTTTTCCAAAAAAAAAGAATTGCGCTCACACCTGAAAATGCGGAAGAGCTCGTCGATTTCGGAATCGCCTTGGAACAGTGGCTTTTTCGTGGCCATCTCCGAGAAGATGCATCCTATACTCCAAATATCCACGGCCATCGAATAACGTGGTGAACCGAGCAGCACCTCCGGAGCTCGGTACCACAGTGTTACAATCTTAAATCATTCCAATGAGACAACAATAATAATAACAATAATAAAACTACTGACAACAAAAAATGATGTCTAACAATACTGTATAATTACATACCTCATGTGTATACACCCGGACTGGCAGTCCAATGGCTCGCGCTAGACCAAAGTCGGCCAATTTTATGGCGCCTTTAGAATCGACCAGCAAATTCTGCGGCTTCAAATCACGATGAAGTATGCGACGCTGATGGCAGTAGCACGTCGCTTGGCAGATTTGATATAGGTATGATTTTTGCTAAATAATATTTTTACTATTACAGCAGCGATGAATAATCGTTTTATTAACGATAATAATACGTGAAACTAAAACGAAAATATGAAAAAATGCAATGAAATAAATCACTAACCAATTGTTTGTCCATCATTACACCATCCGGTATGCTGTCGAGAAATTTCTTCAAATCCATCGACAAGAACTCGAAGATAAGATAGAGGCGATTCTCTTGCATTATCACCTCTTCAAGACTGAAATTCACCAAAACATTTATGACAAAAACATGAAAAATATGAAGACTAATAATAGAATATGACGAAAATTTGATGATGCTTACTTGACAATATTCGGATGTCTAAGCTCACGTAGTAAAGACATCTCGCGAACGGCTGTGGCTGGTACCCCTTCATCTTCACTTTCCAGTCGAATTTTCTTCATTGCCACCAATTGATTGGTTCGTTTATTTCGGCCCTTGTACACTACCCCATAGGTGCCTGCAGATTCCCGCATAAAATCTTCTAATACAGTTCGTATATACATTAAACTTAACATAAACTTTAACATACACTTCGTCTAGTTGATAATCTTAAAATATATTCAGTAATCTCAGCAATAATTCACCAAAAAATAAAGACAATCAACAAAATGCTGATTAAAAGATTAAAATAAATGAAACCTTCTCCGATTTTCTCCAGCTTAACGAAGTCATCCACACTCGGCGCATCACCCGTCGCCATTTTTTAGCTGAATCACTGCCGAATGAAGACAAATCCACTCAAAAATCCCAATCAAACACTGAATTTTCACTAAAGAAATTCTTAATTCAAAAATCAAACGCAACACTTTGGCGCCAATAAATATTTGAATTTTAAGCACGCGAACTCTCGCAGCGAAAAATCCCACAGTGAACGACACTGCTGCAGCTAAAAATTTCTTCTCTCTTTCGTGACAGAATTACTTTTTGTTGATGGATAAGCCAGATTTAATGGATAAACAGCGGATATTTGACAATTTACTGATTACGGCGGATACTCTCAGATCCGGACCAATCCATAGCATCAAGAAATCGCCAGAAATACCGAGAATCCTCCACACGTAAACTCGATGAAATGTGGTTACTTGCCGACCCAAAATGCCGGCTCATTATCAGTGCATTAATCCTTTAATTAATCCGATAAGCTGTGCTTTTTCTAAAATTCTCAACAATACTCCAAATCAAAACCGCTCTCAGAAATTCCTCTGCTCTCGTCATTCATTTCATTCAGAAACCTGTTATAAAACACTGCTCTCAGCATCCATCATTATTATAATAATTACTATTACTATTACTATTGTTCGCTAGCAATCAAGCCAGCCAAAACACCGAAAATCACCCTCATAAATCTCTCTAAAGTACATCGATTCCAGCACAGACACCTATAAAAACTGATAACTCGTTTGCATTTCACAATAAAAATAATAATAACAATTTCAATAATAATAATCATAACAACAATAATAATTTCTTGTACTCTTCAGTCAATACAAATCGCAGTGAATCACTCATCGATGATCTGTCTGAATCGATTAAGTGAAAAAGTTCAACAACGATTATGACAAAAGCCATTTTCAAGGATTATTAAAAACCTGAAATTCCTCTGCCTGCTCTTTTGCACTCACACTAGCAAATTTCTGAATTGAATCAAAAAATAATTCGCTGACGTGATCACACCGATCTGGAGAGGAGGCACTATCAAACAGCACAAAATAACTCATTCTAAAACGTCAACAACAACAATGAAAGTTTAGAGATAGACACGAAATTGCGATTGCTTCTTACCTGTTCGGTAGGCACACAGGTAAATAGGCAGCAACTCTAGGCTTCTAGAAGAAACTCTAGTGGCTCTTTTAATGTGCTCTTATTGTTAATGTTCACAAAACAATCTAAATTCCTCCATTGAATTTTTTTCATTTTTTCAATTGCATTCAATTGTGAATATTTATGTTCGCTTATTATTTGCTCGTTTGAATGAGTGAAGAATAATGACGAATGAATGTTGTTGCCGAGTGAAGACGTCAAAAAATAATTGAAGATATTTGTAATTTGGTCAAATACGCATGACAATATTCCTGTTTTTTGTTGGAGTGTTTTGGCTATTTTAAGAGACTGTAGTGATAAATAATGTTCTGGTTTTTACTTATTATTATTATTATTATTATTATTATTATTACTATTTTGTCGAAATTCGTTCAACTCACCTTACCCAATGCATCTATACCAAATGGAGAGTTTCCTTGCAGATTTAAAAAAAAATTTCAGTTTACAATCAATGTTTATCATTTCCCACCTTATCACTCACTAATCGTAAGATCAGATCAGTTCAGGCCAGATCAAGATCAGTTCAGGCCAGATCAAGATTAGTTCAAATCCGTACAATTCGAGCGAGAATCTCAAAAAATTCAGTTTCTTACAGCACACAGCGAAAGGCTTACAGCCAGCCCTTAAAACGAGACACCAAACAAAATGTTGTTTAGTAATTCTGACTGCTCAACAACAGAAAATAAGTGTGCACGGAGGGGATTTTGACAAATTCAGCGGAACAAACAAATTCCTAAAACTAAATGCATTTGCTCACTAAATTTATTTTCCTCTAAGTCTGCGCAAAACCCACAAACGATTTCTCATTTCACTCTTCGGGGCATCACTTTATGCCTTATTCAATCTCTTAAACCATGCGTCCGTCCGTTCCTCTTCCCTAATTAATGAACTCTCTACTCCCTAATTAACACTGACTAACTAATCAAGTCACAAACGTTTTCCCTTTCCCTAACCAACTCAATTTTATCTCATAATCGAGACGAATACCGCACCGCTGTCTCTATTAAAACATCCCGTCTCTCTCCTCCATCTTTATAACGAATTCACAAACGCAAAACAAAAAATTCCTCTTCGAACACAACAAGTCAAAAATCATGAAATTGATGAATAACAAACAAATAATGCTGGCTGCATTCAGAATGCCGTAACAACTCCATCAAACAATCTAACAACTCAACTTATTGTTACAAAAAACAATATTAATCGTCCGATGGCCTTCCCTATAAAACAGCTGAATTGAATGCGAACGCACACCAAATCGCTACTATTTCAGTTACTGCCAGTTGCCAGTAGTAGTAGTAGTATTGTAACGAGAACGCTAGCCATGATCACCATCAAACACGGAACATACCACTGGCAATTTCATTTAGCTTCTGCCAGCTATTACATGTGAAAATGACATTTAGTCAGTTTGTAAACGGTTATCTCGTCTTGCCTTACCTCTCCTGTGTAACCCCCTACTGAGGCATTTTGTGTGCAGATTAATAGACTTTGATCATCCACCTGCTGCTGTATGATGAGTTAATCCGTTTAGATCCAAATACAATCGGATTGTCACGATCGATATTGGGGCATTGGGGAAATTTTTAAGACAGGTCTGGTTTGATTTCGGTTTAGGTTTAGATGAAGTGTTTGTGAGGAAGATATTCTTCATAAACGGATCCGTTTTGATGATGGTCGCATGGTTTCGTGATATTTGTGACTGCCGATTGCATGTTGTCGTTGCTTTATACCATTTGACGATGCAAATCGTCTCCATCCGCACCAGTTCGAATTCAATTTTCGATGCTATTCAAAGTGACTTTATCGAAACAACTGACTGCGTTCAAATTCAGGACAATCCAAAATGGTCGACGAAGCAGCAGAAGACACGGTGAAGATGGATCGTGTCCAAGAGGCTGAATCTCTGCGCAGATTGGCCTTCTTCGGCATTACACTGGCCACAATGGCCATCTTCACTGCTATCGTTGTCATACCGATGCTCTACACTTACTTACAACATATACAGTCTTCGCTGGAGACTGAGCTCGACTTCTGTCAACTACGATCACACGGTCTTTGGGATGAATTCAATAAGGTCGATTAAAATTCCGTCAGAATGTCAAAACGCTTATAAATTCAACAACAACATTTTGTAAACTTTACAAAAAGTATTTTCTGAAACTTTATACATTTACGACAAAATGTAAGATTTATTTGCAGACCAACAATGTAATATTATCACAAACTTCAACGCCAAATTTAAAAAATGAGTTCAGGTTCACTACGCGATGGGTTTAGAGGCACGTATTAAACGTTCCGCTTATATGGCACGCCATGGGGCTTACCATCGTCATGGTGGTGGTGGTTATCAGCAACGGGGTTATCATACCCGCAGATATGCCTCTCCCGGAGGAGGAGGAGGAGGCTACTCCACTGGTCCAGTGCAACGACCAAGTTGGTGCAGTTTCGTTGCCTTGCACCACAAAACTGAGTTCTCGAGCCTCAACAGAACAGTGGAACCTCCAGAACTCTCAATTTCCAGACACGATTCCAAAAAATAACAAAAAATAGACCGCAAACAACAAAAATTAAACAACAACAATAATAAATAACATAGCTGTGGTACTTCTTCAAATCGCTCGCGGTGTCTGAAATCGCCAAAAAGTTGCGATTAACATTCACCAAAAAGAATCTGTATCAGTTCGCCACATCGCCGAAATCTTGCAGCCATCTAATTCCGCCGAACCCATGATAATTAGTAATTTGAGCTGAAAATCCGTAGAGAACACCTTATGAAAGCCAAATTTTTCCGGGTTTAAGAGTGATATTGGACTGCCAGGCCTCGATTAATGTGTGCCGAGTGCATTTTAGTGTATCCAGTGCCCGCACGGCCATCCGCTTACTCGACTGGTCCATCAAGTGCGGTGCATCGTCCACCCGTCTATCAACAGATCAATCGTCCGGCGTCCAGCGGCGGTGTCTGCTGCAGTTGTGGTAGCGGAGCAGCCGGCCCACCTGGTCCACCTGGACTCGACGGCAGGCCAGGTAGGCATTTGCGCAGACTGGACGCGTATTTTCCGTTCTATGTCCAATGAATTCAGTAGGTGTTTTGGTCGACTGAAATTTGCCAATTGTTGCAAAAATTTAAGGCGAAGATGGCGCTCCGGGTACGGACGGTCCACCCGGTCATGACGCACCACCGGGCGCCGTCTTAGGCGCTGAGCAGTTTTGCTTCGATTGTCCTCCGGCACCGCCAGGCCCACCCGGACCACCAGGCCCTAAAGGACCGCCAGGATCGCCTGGTCCAAACTGCCCGACACCTCCCCAAGTTGGACAGAGAGGTCCACCTGGACCACCGGGACCACCGGGTCCAGGCGGTCCACCTGGAGGTATGGGAATGCCAGGACCACCGGGACCACCAGGCCAAATCTTACCAGGTTAGCTTACTTCCTTACGCTTTGCACCAAAAAAATCCCACCAAATCGCCCGCCGCATCTCCACACTGATCTCTCTTTCAGGCGGACCAGTTACAGTTGGACCACCTGGACCACCCGGCCGTCCGGGTCCATCTGGGCCTAGCGGACCACCCGGTCCAGCGGGCCAATCCGGTGCAGGAAGACCGGGCCCACCAGGTGACTGTGGCTCAGACGGTGCACCCGGTCAGCCAGGCCCACCAGGTCCACCCGGCCCGAGTGGATCGGCTGGCCAACGTGGTTCTTGCGATCACTGCCCTCCGCCAAGAACCGCTCCGGGCTATATGGTCTAACCAAACCGACTGCAAGTCTTCATCGCCCTCAAGACCCTCACTATTCATTCGTGTGAATACCGTTCTTATTTGTTCTATTTATGTGAATAAACATTATTATATATTATTGTTCAAGTGATCATCACACACACATAATAATAATAATAATAATAATAATAATAATAATAATAATAATAATAATAATAATACTTGTTAAAAAGTATTGTTCCAGATACTTTTATAATAAATAAAATATTCTCTATACACTAAAATACGCATATCCAAATCATTTTTCTGTTAATACCATTGGCAAACCAATTGATTTCGAACGGATATCGAATCCTTCACATCAGCTAAGCTATTAATAGGCTTCTGTCTATCAATAATAATATAAATACTGTTATTCTGATTGTAATTATACTCAGTGTTGTTATAATTACTGTTATTACAGCAAAAAAACCCTAGCACGGTTCCATATCTACCCCCTGGCCAGTTCACTTCAAAGAGCAATGACTGCAGCTCATTTGAATCGAGCCACTGCTTCTCTTATCATATCATTGTTATCACTTTCAATTGAACAATTTGCATATGATCAATAGAATGATCTAGTTTTATAGAGCAAGGAACAGACGACAGACGGACACGACACGATGATTTACGATTGACACAACAATTCTATTGAATGATTTCACTGTTTTCTATTTGAAACGGTTACACCTCAAGCAAAACAACATCAAACCACTACTATTTATCACATTAATATTCATAAATCAACATTCGATTAGCATAATAATCAATAACAATAACAATAATAATATGTATGACTTAACGCGAAACAAACTGACCAACCGGTTTTGTGGTGATGAACATCAGGCAGAACAGCCACCAGTGGGGGGTTTGGCTGGTTGCATGGAATTGCTTTTGATTAGTTCAGCGAGAGGAGAGATTCACTGCTTCCATTGAGGAATTCGACTGCGAGTGAAGTGAAGTGGATGCAATTCGATGTTGTCTATAACATGCATAACAATATTAATAATAACAATAATAATCGTGGTTTCTAATGGGTTTCGAAGCAAAAACTTTCCAATACAAGAAATAAATACAATCTTGTGAATGATAATAAACAAACAGCCAATGAAAACAAACCGAAATATAAACGTCACTCAATTAAAGTCTGGTTTTAGTCCTTCAGTCGGTGGCCATCTGAAGATGCGCGATCGTCTCTTGTCAAAATTTGCTGGCACAGTGATTTTTTGATTTGATTTCTCTTTCAGTTTGATCATTTGATCATCACTTGATCGTCGGCCGGAATTTTGATCAGTCGATTTGATTAGAATGTCGATCGATAGATTTTTGTGAACCAATTGAACTGAAATTGTCGATGAATTTCAGGTTATAAGTTGCATATTTTAGGATGAATCCAAAGGATGAGCGGCACTACGAGGAGGAGGCCGAGAGTCTGAAACGGTTGGCCTTTTTGGGCATAGCTGTGTCGACAATAGCCACGCTGACCGCCATACTGGCAGTACCAATGTTGTACAATTATATGCAACATATTCAATCATCGCTACAGAACGAGGTGGACTTCTGTCAACGACGAGCCGGCAATGTCTGGGAGCAATACGAGAAAGTCGGTTTAGAGCTGTCGAATTTTCAGGATTACTGTAATGTTACTGTATAGTTACTGTAGTGTTACTGTAGGATGTATTCAGCACGATTTGAACGTTTCAGTTGGGTGGCGCAAGCGCGTTTAGCCGTACAAAACGTAGCAGCACAACAGCACAAAACCAACGAAGAGGCGGCTTCACTCGACGGGGCGCATCATCTCAAAAGGATTCATTCCGAGGCTTTGCTACTGGTATGGCATCTAAATAAGTCTAGTTCGACCAGCTCTAGTGAATATTTTAGCTGATGTTACTGTATAACTTGTACAGTAACATAGAGTACTGTTTTGAAATGCATGATTTGTAAAGTAGTAATGTAGATTACTGTATTGAAGTGTATGGTTTGTGCAGTAAGGATGTTAATGATTTTCATGTGTTACGACGATGTTTGAGAGAGGTAAACGTGTGTGGAATCGCGTCTGGAAATTGAGTTGCGTTGTTGGCATTGATGTGGTTCCTTGAATTTTTGAAATTTTGATAAATATTCCAGGAGCGAGCGCGGGAGTGACTGGTGGGGTGAACGGTGCCGATAACGGGTGTGGATGTGGATGTGCTACTGGAGCACCTGGACCACCTGGCCCTCCGGGAGTCGATGGAACGCCGGGTAGGGCTCGATAGGCAGCAGCCTCCCATCTAGTTTACTCGCTGCTGATCGAGTGAATTTTATTGTGAAGTTTGATATTTTTAGGTTTTGATGGAACACCAGGCAACGACGGCTCTCCAGGCGCAGACGCGACTGGACAAGGCGCGACTGCCGCTGATTTCTGCTTCGACTGTCCGGCCGGACCGGCTGGACCACCCGGGCGGCCAGGTTTGAAGGGCCCACTCGGTCCACCTGGCGCCAAAGGCAAGGATGCGTTCGGTGGTGGCCAGGGTCCACCTGGACCACCAGGAGCGGCCGGAAAACCGGGCATACCGGGTGGACAAGGACCCAAAGGACCACCGGGTGCAGCCGGCCAAATTGTGGACGGCCCACCGGCCGTCGGCGCCCCAGGCCCACCCGGTCCACCCGGCCCAGCTGGCCCGAATGGAGCACCTGGCCAGCAAGCTCAACCGTCTCTGCCCGGACCACCCGGTCCACCCGGACCACCAGGCCCTGACGGATTCACCGGCGCTGCGGGTTCACAAGGTCCTCCAGGCGTTCCAGGCCCGCTCGGTGTTGTGGGTGGCTGTGACCATTGCCCACCGCCTCGTCTCTCTCCAGGCTATTAAGTACCTGAATGATCAATATCATGCGGCTGGCTGATTTCTGATCAGCCTCACTGATCAGAGATCAAAAACTAGAAGCCAACTGTACGTTACTGTATATGGCTTGTACAGTAACACTGCTAAAATTGCATATGATATGGTACTTTCCAAAGAACACTCGCTCCTCTCGCTCGAATCTGTCTAATGATAAAAATGTTCTATAATTAAAATTATTATTATTCAAGTGGATAAGATAAAGATTATTACTATCATCAAGCGTTGATCTGCCTTACATACAATTACTTTTTAATAAATTATAAAGTAATACAACTTCTAACTTATAAGTAATACTCCTTAATAAGAGATAATCCGTTCCATCTTAACAAAACTGCGAATTGATTATTATATGAGGTATCTGCAACTGCGTTGAAATCAAAAACTCTTCCAATGGTTTCTTTTAGAGCACAGCAGCAAACTGAATTAAAAGAGATAATGTTCTATTGTTTTCATTGATCTGAGGTGATCGATCACACTAAGTGATTTGTTCGTTCGTTCGTTCGGTTGTTCAATGAATATGATTTGTGCTGATCTGATCTCAGCTCAACGCATCTCTCTGCTCTTTCTTCTCAAGGTCAGCTGCCGCAGCAGCAGCATCGTCAGCATTAAATCAAACAACCTTATTTAGCAGTATACTCATCGGTAAATGCTCATTAACGATTGCAATTAAATGACTTTAATGAGTTGTTCGTTGCGGTGATTTAATTTGATTTGCTTTGTATTGTATCGAACTGAATTTCTTTTAAATAAAACTACGAGATGAAGGTCGTTGAGTATGTTCGTTGATCTTCTTTAATGGATGATAAACACTCAAATTATTACGATTCAAAGATTTCCGCAGATAATGTGTGACTGTGCTGATTTTGTTTTTAAATTAGATTTATCAGAATCCAAAAAATCAAATGCTTTGCTAGTTTTAACACTGAACACATAGATAGATGTTTATGTAAGATAACGGCGATGACGACGGATAACATCTTCAGCGAGTCAGTCGTTCACATAAACTGACAAATCAAAAGGTTTACATTTAGTCGTGTGACCTGAACACTGGAATAATAATTAAATCGGTCAATTAATTCAGTCATTTCAAAACAAAACAATTGAACTCATTCCAAATCACGACCCATTCAGCTCAAATTAACTCCTCGAAATTAATTCTTCTCAAACTTAAATGAATAAATTCGCTCTAGCTTTGACTAATCCTCAGCTTGCGATCAGATAGCTGGTTAGCTGGATTTTGGTGGATTCATAAGAGATCAGATTATTCACTCAAACGATTTTAACAATAATACTATCAACAACAATATAAATAATACTAATAATACTAATGAAACTAATAAAAAACCAATCATATCACTTCATCAGACTGATCAAAACGGATCAAATCGTAAATAAAATCACTTGTAAATTCACCACCAATCTCATACAGTCTTGATCTCGTAAATCATCTAAAAACATTGATTGATACTAACAACAACTTAAAACTTATCTTAGGTTTGAATTAAGCGAACACAGCATCATCGTAATATCTATCTATCTATCGCCTGCAGGTATTACCGATAGTGTTCTGCGTGAATATCACCGAAACGATCTGAATCTGCATAAGGCAATGTAATTAGCGATTTGAACGGTATCGTAAGATGAACGAGGTGACATCTCAGATCTGGTTTCAATTCAGGTTTTGCCTTAAGTTGAGTTGATCAGTTACCTTCAAACATCCTCACTGCCCGCTTGGCTTGTCACTAATTGTAAGCATCAATCGAATCCATACGATAAATTCAATGTCACCATGTCAACGCAAACAACGCAATATCCAACGACGACTTAGACAAAACCGAACGAACCAACAAAATGATTACAGAAACAAAGGCTGTGCGATCGGAGACGTTGAATGAGTGTTCGAAGTGATCACATAGAGATCAGATCACTGAGATAGAGATGGATCAATGAGTGTTCGAAGTGATCACATAGAGATCAGATCACTGAGATAGAGATGGATCAATGAGAGCAGACAGATCGATCGGATGATTGTGATCATGCAGATAAATGTAATGATCAATTGTGCGCAGGCAAGGTTTTGTTTCAATTTTTGTGCCGCCGCCGTCAAAATGCGCGTTCAGCATAAGATTTCTTTGTAATTGTCGTAACTGTACATTATCTCATTAAACATTATGCGCGATGCATCACCTAATTATAGTGAATGAGATCGGTGAAGAGAAGAGAATAAGACACGAGATGATTTGCGTGATTGAAAAGGTGAAATTCAACGAGATGTAAAGCCCGAGATGACCCTCGAATCGACGAACGCCACGCCACGTTCAGATTCCACTATAAAAGCGATGCATTCGCTCGATTAAAAGCACACCACTGATCACTACTGCATTCAGCCAGTCCGTCGGTCAGCAGAACCAGAAGGTGAGTTCGGCTTCTCGCTAACTCTATGGCTACAATTCACGCTGCAGTCATCGTTTTCGTCGTTACTTCCCTTAATATCTCATCCTACCTAACGATGGATAACTCCTCTAAGCCCAATTGATCTCTTCCGATTGATGATCACCGATTCGTTTTGATTTTTCCGATCAATTTATCGCCAGTTTCCAAATTCGAGATTCTAAATTAAGTGATCAGTTTACTGATCGAAATAATCGAAAGATCAATTTCAAGCCGCGCCGCTACTCACAAACGAATTATCTTAATCGCCATATTAAGAAGATAATAAAGAAGCTTCTGTAAAGATTCCTTTTCTCTTGCTTTTGTATGATATTCATGAAGATATCCCTAATGAATTGTTGGTTATTTTAGCATGTCAGGACAAGACGATAAGCAATTGATGCGTGAGGCCGAGAGCCTGAAACGCGTTGCCTTCTTCGGCATCTCCGTGTCCACTGTGGCCACGTTGACGGCCATTATTGCCGTACCAATGCTCTACAGCTACTTGTACCACGTTCAGTCGAGCCTTCAAAACGAGGTGGAATTCTGTCGTCATCGCGCTGACGGTCTCTGGGAGGAGTACACACGGGTTAGTGCCTTCTCTTGCCCTCCTCCTCTCCATTTCTCCTGCTTCTTGCTAAATCCCTCTCATTTCTAATAACATTTACGAAAATTTTCATTAAAATAACCAAATCCACTTCAACTGAAGTGAAATTCAATGATAAACACCACAGCAACACAATTACTAATTGCATAAGCTCAAATTGCCGTTTCAAAATGTACATTTGAATCCCTTACCAGTACTAAGTCAAGTTTGCAAATTCAGGTAGAGAGCGCCAAGGGAGTACAAGGACGTCTGAAACGTGCCGCCTATCACCGTGGATCGTCGCGACCAGTCGCACGAGGTGTTGCCAACTTCCAGTACAAGCAAACCGAAGAGCTGACCAACACTTGCTGCAGTTGCGCCATTGGAGTGGCTGGACCACCAGGTTTCCCCGGAGACGATGGCATTGATGGTTAGTTAGAGGGCTGCACTTGTTTTTGAGTTGCTGCTGCATTCAATCCAGTGGATCTGGATAGATGGATTTACAGAATCCGAACATTTAACATTTGTTTTTGGACCGAAAATCTCATCACCTATAGATTTTTTTGGAATTTGGCAAAATGAGCTTTCAATCTGACCAATAAATTTCAGGTGCTGATGGAGCCGCAGGTGTTGATGGCCCAGCAGGCCCAGACGCTAGCCTAAGCGACATGAATATCAGAGATCTGTTCTGCTACACGTGCCCAGCTGGTCCAGCCGGCCCACAAGGTATCCCCGGCCCCAAGGGACCTATGGGAGCACCAGGCGCAACCGGCGCAGATGGTATCTCACAGAAAGCCGGACCACCAGGACCAGTCGGACCACAAGGACCACCCGGAGCAGCCGGAGCAGCCGGCGCCAAAGGACCAGCCGGCCCAGACGGTCAACTCATCCCAGGCGGTGGCGTGCCCGGCCCAGCCGGCCCAACCGGTGCCCAGGGACCAAAAGGTGCCGATGGAGCACCAGGCGCTGACGGACCAAAGGGACCAGATGGCCAGACCGGTCCTCAAGGAGATGCTGGTGCCAATGGCGCCCCAGGCGCACCAGGAGCCACTGGCGCACCAGGTATGCCAGGTAAAGACGGACTTCCAGGTGGTTGTGATCATTGCCCACCCCCAAGAACCGCACCAGGATATTAAGGAACCACAAGAACAGCATCAGAAGCGATCAGTAGCTTATAGTCACAATGCGTTTGGTTATACTCACTGTAATCGCCGTCAAGATGTCGATTTGATGCCAAATCGTTCCTACTACCTCAAGCACCTTCTTAAATACCTCCTTCTCCTCCTTCTCACCCCGCTCTCCAAGAAACTCGACAAAACACGATCAATTCTATTTGCATTATCGCACTGATCAATCAATATTGTTCACAATTATCGCCCTCAACAAGTTTAATAATAAACACTCTTCAAACATTATTCTCATTGTCTCTTGCAACTTGATCTGAATGATCAAATATGACATAATAATCATAACACAATACTGATCACAGCAAGAAACCTCTCCAAGTGATCAACTTCACAAACGATTGATTGATCCTACACACGTACACGAGCAAATCATTCATATAGCAAATCACTAACAAGCATTTCTACTATTGATTTGATCATTGTTGATCAAAATTGCTAATCAAAACACGACTGGAGCCACCACCACTGGATTTAAGCACAAAATACCACTGGAGATTTATACTCAGTCCTAAATCTCTTATGAAAATAATTCATTTCGAAGCTGGTTTCACAATTTGTTCTATAAAATTTAATTACACAATGAACGATGAGGCTTGAATGGATCAAAACCAGATCATTAAAGCAGAGAGGACAAGCAAAAGATTCAAATAAACCTGAATTATCCATGAGAATGGAACAAAAAGAAATTTGTTACGACGACTGCAATGTGCTGCAAAAAAATAAACTAATTCAGCGATTTCAAGTAATATTTGGAAAACACATTCAATTCTAGTAGCTGAGATCCTCTTCTATCCAACGACGTCAAGAAACGGTCATTAAATTGAGCCAAACTGAGCATAACGCTATCCTGAACACACTATTCCAGAAAACTATCAGCCTGAGATGCGATCCAAACAGAAAATCCAATGAAATAAGCGCAACCGAACAGGAGATTAACATTGAACTGAACTCAACGAAGGCGTACCACGTAAGGCAATCACTACATCGATCACTCTTCATCGAATTAAATTTCCAATTGATCTACGAATAGTCGAGTAATAATATTGCGCTGTGATCATCTCCTGCGGCTATTTTGATCAGTTTCAGTTAGAAATATCTCAGAGATATGATGCATATGAACTATTTCAATTGATATAAGGAATCCATTTCGGATTCTGAATCAAGTTTACTGGTTTAATTACTTAATTCATATGAAATTCTAAGGGAAATCAAGGAAAAATACTCATTAAATTGACTGATCAACGTAAAATTAGTGAAGTATATCGATTAGGTAGCGTTTGAGTTGGGTTTATAAAGATTTTAGGTGATTTCAATTGATCTAAACTCTAATTTACGTTCATTACGAGTTTTCAGTCACTTTCGAACCACACTTCTGAGGAATTTCCTCACCGAAATGCCGGATTTATCAAATCTTTGCCGGTCTCGATGCGAGACTACATTGGTTTCGGCGAGAAGCCAGATGAAAAATCCAACTGAGAGAGCATTTGTGCAGCAGAGACAGAGTGCAGAGTAGCCAAAAGAGCACGCTAAATGAAGAGGGAGCAGAAAAGGCCAGCAGAAATTGAGTGAAATCTAAAAATTTTTTGCCATGATGAGGATGATGGGATGGATAATGGGATTGAAACGGGTTTTTGCAAAAACTTTGCGGATAAACGTTATGTGTGCTGTGCTGTGCTGTGCTGTCTTAAAGAACACGAAGAAATCACAAATGGCAATGGCACGAGATCAGAGGATATCAGAGGATTTAGCTGGTTTAGAGAGGATTTGCAATATCTCTTTGCGGTGATGGATAGATTTTCCAGATTTCCACATTTTCAGATAATTCATTTGATTTTTGGAATTTTTAATTTCTGGTTTTTGCTTTCGTAAATCTTTTTTTGAAAGTTTGACGAATGCAAAAATCTCATTTTGTTGCCATTTACATGTGTATTATTAATTGTATATGTTGCTTAATTTGAACGTCAAAGAACAAACGGGTTCTAGTGGTATCAGGAGGGCTCAATTAACAGCAATTGCGCTGGTATTTTGATGTGATTTTTTGGTTCATCGCCCATTAAGAATGCTTTGACAATATATCTCCGGCTTTTTTTTTTTGGTAAACTTGAAACGCGGTGAATTGAAACTGCTCTACAGCAACATTTGACAGGTATATAAGCTGACAGGCAAATGCCACACCACACAGATCATCCAATATCTAATATCCATTCATACAGACTGATCTCCAATCCAATCCAATCCAATTCAATCCATTCGATTGATCCGAACCAGTGAATCCAGTCCGTTTGAAAGGTTTTTGATTCAGTCGCTTCAGTCTTATAATTAATCTCAAATTTATCTCTTATACTTAGTACTGAACTGATCTGGAATCTGAAATGAGTTTCTTACAGAAATGCTTTGATTTGACTGAAATCGGTGATCAAATGAAGTCTTAATGAGTGCTACAGGTAGAAGGCAGGCAGCAAGCGATCACGGCTGAGCATGTGCGTCGAGAGTGATAAAAGCGGTCGTGCCGAGAGTGATAAGCGATGTCTACTGCAAGTGGAAGCGGACTCGATGAAGCGGGTGGCCTTCTTCGGCGTTGCAGTCTCGACAATCGCCACTATCACGGCCATAATCGCCGTACCGATGCTCTACAATTACATCCATCATATGCAGGCATCGTTGGACGTCGAAATCGACTTCTGTCAATTGCGTACCAGTGGTCTGTTCGAGGAATTCGAAAAGGTTTCTGCCTAGTTTCAGAATCACTGCTTGAATTTGCCGCAGATGCGTCGCAGTGTCGGTTCGGCATTGCCGCAGAACCGCAGAACCGACACTGGGACGCATCAGCCAAATATCAAACGACTGCACCACTCGGATAAGACCGCACCAAAAGCCACCAAGAGTTTTGGAGTCATATGAGGTTTTAAAAGCATCAACTGAAGTATTTGAAGTGCTCTGCGAGAAGAATGAGTATGTGCATGAGGGATTTGCTGGTGTTTGCAGGTATCTGCGATGAAGGGTGTACGTAAGGTGGTGACGGCTCGTGCGAAACGTGAACTGATACGTCGTCGATCGGGCGTTGTTGGAGGACGACGTGACGGCGATGTGACGGCTCGAGCCAGAGGTGCCACTTCGTATAGTGAGGATGCGTTTGGTGCTGGTGCTGCTGCTGCTGTAGAGGATAGCGCTGTGGAGAACAACGTGCAAGAGAGTCCAAGCGAGGTGCTGGGCTCGGTTGCGGGCGTTGTTGGCACGGTGATCGGTGAGAGCCTAGAGGAAACACCAGAATGTTGCAGTTGTGGTGTGGGACCACCAGGACCACCTGGACCACCTGGTCCAGACGGCAAAGACGGTCAGTCGGATAGCTTTTGTTGACGGCCTTGGCTCTTTGAGTGTCATAAGGGTTATCTTTAGGAATTGGCAGGGAAGCAGCCAGATTTGGATGTCACAGACATTGGTGAGTGTGTAATTTTCATGATTTCTAGGTGCGGACGGTCTTCCAGGAGTCGATGGACCGCCAGGCAAAGACGCACCACCAACAGCCATTCCGGGCCCTGATGATTTCTGCTTCGAATGTCCGCCCGGCCCACCTGGCCCGCCCGGTGCACCAGGCCCACAAGGACCACGCGGTTTGCCGGGTGCAATTGGCCCGAATGGACAAAACGGCCTGCCGGGTCCGCCAGGTATGGTCGGACCAATCGGTAAGCCTGGAGAGCCAGGACCGGCCGGACCTCAAGGTCCACCAGGACCGCCTGGTGTTCTCCAAGAAGCAGCTGGTCTAGCGGGTCCCCCAGGACCACCTGGTCCACCAGGACCACCCGGCCCAGACGGAATGCCCGGACCTGATGGCCAACCCGGCCCACAAGGCCCGCCAGGTCCACCGGGCCCACCAGGCAGAGATGGACCACCGGGAGTCGACGGGCCACCTGGTGAGAAGGGTCCAGACGGAACGCAAGGCAATCAGGGCAGATGTGACCACTGTCCACCGCCCAGAACCGCACCTGGTTATTAAAGCACAGCTAGTAGGGGTGGGTGAATGGCTTAGGAGGTTGCAACAATTCAGTTGAATCGTCGTTGTTAAATGCTCTATGTGAATGATCTGTTCTCAATGCAATCCGTATCTGTATATATCTATAATCTTCATAATCTTTATCTGTATCTATAAATGTTGTTTCCGATAAATCTGCATCGCATATCCTGTTTTTTACCGATCTCCTCAACTATTCAACAGATTTTAAACACTGATAATCGCGTTCATTCCCGTGCTTCGCGTTGAAAACGCTTCAAAAAACTTGATTTTTTGGTTTTCTGCTTAGGTTATCACATCATATCACAGTGAAGAGGCAGATTCCTGCAGGAAATTCCTCAGAAAGATGATTAAAACCGAGCAGATGGGTGAAAATTTTTGAAGTGCTGAAAGATTTTGATGAATTGGTGAACAAAGAAATTGGATTTTTGGGTTGTGTTCAGATGACAAATCAAGTTGAAACGGTCGGCTGAATGTTTTAGTGATTAAATTAATGGGGATGGCAATTCTTTTGCCGTTGGATCTGGGGTGGATGGACGGAAAAGAAGCGAAAAAATTAGGTGAGCAACAAATAGAGTTAATGATTAATTGTTAATTGATCACCGCACTGTTGTCAGATGACGAATCACTGCGAGATGTCAAACGCACAAAAAAAGCACTGCGAAAATTTGTTAAAACACTCAAAATTCTCCACATCCCATCAATTTCTTCATTTTTCCAAATTAGATCAATCATAATCATGGCACAAAAAACAAATGCCCGAGGTGAGGTTCGAACTCACGACCTTCAGATTATGAGACTGACGCGCTAACCGACTGCGCTACTCAGGCCTGCAGATTAGCTCTCTGATTTAACTCACTAACTTCACATCAGCTATTGAAGGCACTTCATTATAAGACTGAATTCCGATGGAAATTAAATTTCTACGCTTGAATTTTCAATAGAATGTTGTCAATTGAGTCTGCTACTGATACGGATCTTATCAAACTGATAAAAACTGATAACGGTCAAATCTTAAGCTCAAAAGGTGCTGCTAGCTGATCACTCAGCAACGATGACTGATCTCTCTTTGATCAATCGGAATGATCGCAAAAGAATAGCCCTAACTAAACCACATGAAAGACTGCTTTTCACAAAACAAATCCTCCACATTAATCAACTAATTTCAAAAAAAACTCCAATTTATCCGTAATTTGTTATCAAATTTCAATTTTTTTCATTGTTTCACGGTAATTTTTCCGTTCGCCCATTGTCAACCACCACAAAAACACTTCAAAAACTACACTCCAATATGTCAAACATTCCACTGAACAACACGAGAATACGAAAAAAAACTTCCTTGTGCGATGCCCTTTTCTAATGGAAAAATATTTTGCAAGTGACTAACACCAATAAAACAACGAATAAACTGGTTTTGCACACACCTATTTAATGATAAATTGTGACACATCAACATGAAACCTATATGTTAGTTTAATAGTTCCTTTCTATTGTTCAATTTTTTCCTGACGACCGGGGGGGGCGAGAGAGAATGAAACAAATTCATTGTTTCTAAAATGACCAGATCATTGCCTCGTTTTTTCTGTTTCATTCTTCAAACGAATTCGATTAATTGAATAAACACACAGAATAAAGACTGACATATGGAATGTGATCAAATTCGAAGAGAAATTTTAAAAAAAGAAATGAACAAAATGGACTAACAGGATGTGTTATATGTTCGGATTTGGATGAGATACGGAGAGATGATGCAGGATAAGGCGAGTTTGATTGATTAGTAAGTAGATGGCGATTAAGATGAGTATCTGTCATTCGGTTGCACTGATTTTTTTTGGTGGTGGACATTGCCTATATAAGGAGGCAGTTTCGTTGGTCAACTATCGACATTCAACCGTCTAGCAGCTGTAGATTCGACTGCATCTGAGCCGAGACGAGCCGACAAACTGCTTTGCATCGAATCAGATCGATGTGATCGTTTCATCAGTAAGATAGATCACTTGATTCGATGCATTCAGATTCTTAAATGTTACAGAGTTTTGCCTTCAAATAGTTTTGACGAGCATTCTTTTTAGGGTTTAATTGATCACGATGAAGTTTTGAAGTGAATTGAAGTGATTCTTGAGAATGAATCGATAGGAATAATGTGCGTTTGTGAGTGGAATGAAAACTGTGCGCTGGCTCGGGAAAGCTGATTTGATTTCTTTGGGATTTGATCAAGAAGTGATTTGTTTAGAACAGGCGAATAATGGGTTCGGACGATAAGGTGCTAGTGGAGGAGGTGGAATCCATGAAGAAGGTTGCCTTCTTCGGCGTGGCCGTTTCGACTGTGGCCACGATCGCTGCCATCATTGCCGTGCCGATGCTCTACAACTATATGCACCATGTGCAGTCGTCGCTCGAGGTCGAGGCTGACTTCTGCCAGCTGAGAACCGGGAAACTTTACGAGGAATTCAATCGTGTACGTTGAATTGCTTGGAGTGCGCTTAAAATTTTGGTAGAATTTGCATTCTAACAATACAAAAACTGATTGATCTAGCGGATCAATGACGGATCAATTCGATCATTGCTGTAGATCAGGCTTTGGATGAGATTTGAAATGGATTTGCGAGAGCATTTGGATTAGTTTTTGGGTTTCAAGAAAGAACTTTCAAGGTTTCAAGCTGTGAAAACGCTTCAGATTCAAGCAATCAAGGGGATGAAGGGACGTGAGAAGCGTGAAGCAGAAGTGCCTGAATGCTGCAGTTGTGGAGTTGGCTTGCCTGGACCTCCGGGACCACCTGGAGCGGACGGAAAGGATGGTCAGTGCTGGCGTGTTGGGTTGTGCTTAGAATCAGATGAACATTTTAGCATGATTCAAGTTTTGGATTTATTTGAAAGAGTGCGGAAATGGAATTGAGCTATTGAGATTGGATAAATTTACAGGTAAGGATGGAGCGCCAGGACCAGATGGTCCGCCAGGAAAGGATGCACCTCCAGAGGCCATTCCGACTGCGGCCGACTACTGCTTCGATTGCCCACCGGCACCGGCCGGACCGCCCGGCAATCCTGGCCCCAAAGGACCCGCAGGAGCACCCGGAGCACCAGGCCGCAACGGCATCAACGGACAACGTGGACCAGCCGGCCCGATTGGCCCGGCTGGAGTGGCCGGTCCGCAGGGACCACCTGGACCAGCCGGACCGGCTGGACCAGCCGGCAACGTTGTGGAAGTGCCTGTGCAACCGGGACCACCCGGACCGGCCGGCCCAGCTGGCCCACCCGGCCCCGATGGACCACCAGGACCAGACGGTCCGTCGGGCGCAATGGGTCCACCCGGTCCACCAGGCCCACCCGGCAACGCCGGTCCACCAGGCAAAGACGGCGCCAACGGCGAACGGGGACCAAGCGGCGAACAAGGCGGTCAAGGACGTTGCGACCATTGTCCTCCACCTCGCACGGCTCCAGGCTACTAGAGAGCCTGTTGAATCGGTCATCCGATTCGACGGCCTTATCTACTGGTCACCACACCGCTCTTCTTTACTCGAATACTGTTTATTGTCTGCTAATTTAGGTCTTATAATGGCACTACTGTACAACAACTCAAATTGTTGTTAATTATTAATTATGAATGCAAATTATTTATGTTTCGTTTTATATTCCTACAGATTGCAATAGCTCGAATCTCTCTTATCGCAATGTTCACTTCACTTGATCACGATCGATTGATCACGATCAGTTCAATATGCACCACTCGATACCACCAGAAAATAACCAACTAAAAAAGAGAGATCAATAAAAGTACGCTTACCATATCACACCGTCTCCACTCACCTCATTTTCAAACACAAAAAACATCACTTCAATCAGCACAAATCAATCAATCAATAAAATCAGAGCACACCAACAAATCAACCGCTCAGATCATCACGTAAACTTGAACACAATCACTATGAACGCTTACAACAACAAATAAAATTTGCACACTGATCAAAATTTGATGAGTGATCATCAAAGTTTCACCAATGATTTTCTCCTGATCCCGTGATCTACTTCGTCCCATTGGATTATCCCTTCCTTCTTGAGACTATTTACTTGATTTGGGTACAATTTTGCGTAGAGCCGTTAATGGAATATGCATCAAACGACCCGTGTTATTCCACTTCAGCACACAACACGTTTTACCGGTCAACTGAAAATTTTAATTATCATTTGAAACTTTTAAATTTTTCCGCTATTTCAGGTTATATTACATTTACCCAAAACAAAACCGTACCTGAGTGACCGTACCGGTGATGTGCTGCATAAAATGTGACATTCCCTTCCAGTGTTCCTCGACAATCTCGAACGTATAGGAGCATTTCGGATCTTGAATCTAAACTCTGAATTATTCAATGAAATCTTTAAATGTTCCGTCGCCACTATGATATATATTATTTTTACAATTATTATTGTATATTATTAATATAGATAATGTACCGTAACCTCAGTGCATGCAATGCATCTGGCGAATGTGTGACCGTTGCGTTCGTAAGCAAACGGCAACACCAGACTGTCGTCCACCCAGAATCTCACGAAACCTCTCCAGTACAATTCCACTGCTTCCGGACGCCAGCCAACCGTATCGCCCACCTTAATTTCCGCATTCTGACTGCGACACGCTTCCAGCAGCTCATCGATACCGTAGAACTGAAACACTTCATTTTTTAAAATTTAATTTTAAACTTTTGAATTTTTTCACAATTTCAGGTTAACTAGGTTGTGTGGTACTTGAGCAACCACACCTAAATCAGGTCGTCAACAACCGCTAACCTCAGTTTCACGCTCCAGCTCCTCTATTTCCCGTTCACCACTCGGCAAAACCACCGTGCCATCCCTCAGAAAATTCAGTATCGTCCGAAAATGCGTCGGATCTCGATCGATAAAAATCTCCTCCTCTAGCTGCTGCTGCTTATCCCTTTTATCCGGATCACCCTGCTCAGCAGTCACCGTCGAATTCCAGCGATCCTCTAGCATCGTCTTAAAAATCGTTCCATCCAGCCGGCTTAACGTCAGCTTTGTCGTCTCAAATCGCTGACCACCGACATTCAGACGAATCCTGTCTCGAGCCGATGACATCCTCTACCATCCAAATATCTACTGCTGCTGCTACTGCTACTGAACTGACCCCGTGACCTCTTGCACAGCTCTGCCTCAACTTCTTCAAGCCAGATCAACAACTCGTTCTGCAATCTGAATGCCCAAATTTAAATCAATCATCTCAATACTACACAACCATCTCAACCTAACAATCATCATCATAATAATAATCATAATAATTAACCTATAAATTAAGCTAAGCCTAATGAATCTCCACTCAATCCAACGCAGAGATATAGCTAATCCTTAAATCCAAAAAGCTTTTCAATATCTCATATCACTACAAACTATTAAAACACCTAACGCACTTCAAAGTCAGCTAGACCTATACATACGCATGAAATTCAAACAAATTTATCAATTCCCTCAACTCAACTGAGCAATTCTATTGATTTACACACTTCGGACATCTCTATGAGCACTTTCATCAAATCCTCTGCGGATATAGACCGAGACAAATTAAGAGACAAGCTTGGATACACGACACACTTACTTCCATATACGACTTCAATAGAGCAGTCTGTCTCATTCTGATGCAGAGGATATGTATGCTGCGTGCATATCCTCTTTAATCCCATCCCATATCCTTTATCTCTCACCTAACCAACTCAACAACCCTCACCTATTCCATGTATGCTTACACTTGAAAATCTATGCCATACAACACCTCAACAATTAATTCACTAATCACATAAAATTCTCTCTTAACTAACAAAAATCCCAATATTCAAAGAACTTCACCGTATTTGCCTCAATCTAGCCAATTGCCATTCCTCTAAACCAATACTAAACACCAAACAAAGTGCTCAAATATTGCCCACGATCATTATTATGATTATTATATGCAAACCAATACCATCTCTATGCAAAAACACCATCTCAAACAATTTATTCCACAAAATACACCAAAAATATTTTACAAATCACATTCAATCCATACATAATTATGCGTTAACACATTAACCATAACAAAACAATCATCAATTCACACATTATTCATCATAAATTAAAAACAATCCACAAAATCAGCACGCAAACCAAAAATAACCAACAAAACCAATTCAAATTCACAAAATCAAATCCACTTTATCGAGTTATCTTAACCAGTTCAACGATTAACTTCAACCAATCCATCCCCGACCTCAACGGCCACATTTATGGGTTGATTACACTCCTGGCTTCATTAGCCAGCACCATCGTTGCCTTTGCTGCAGCATCGATACTCAAAGTTCCTGCTGAGCTATCGCCAAGAATTTCATCCAATTCTATAAATTTATTCAGTTCTGACAAAATAATAAAAATAAACAATAATAATAACAATAAATATAATAATAATAAACAGCCACAAACCTTCCACCATCACGTGAAATCCAAAATGAAGATACAACAAATACCCTAGATGAAGTAGGAACGTCGCTAGAATTATCACCATTTTATGACTTCTATCACGGGTTCTTGATGACAAATACAGACTCTAAATTTACCTATCACGTCAAAAAATACAACCATAATAATAATAATAAAACAATAACAATAATCACAAAACAATAACAATAATAATAACCAAATAATAACCACAAAAAATAAACCGTACCACTCTCAAGGCTGCTGGCACGCAAAAAATAATCATCATCGCGTAGAAAAACAGATGCGAATGGGACGGATGAAACACTGTGACCAACGCAATCACCACACAGTGACTGAACAACGAATAGCCCTGAAAAGACGTCCGAATTTTAAAAATTTTCAAAAAATTTTCAAATTAAGCAAGTTAACACTCTAAAATTTGTGCTCAGAATGTAAAATTTATAATTTTCAGCCGTATTATACCTCCTATCTGATGGAAAACAAAACAGAAAATCACTAACCACCATCGAGACGATATGTACCGTTGTGGCATCCGTACTCAAAATATAAGACAATGTTGACAAGGCTAATGAGATGAATAACCACGCACTAAAACACGACAACATCGCTGTACCCATCAAAGTGCCATCTTTAACTTCGTATCTGAAATATTTCCACGTTCTGGCCACCTTCTAATTTTAATATTCTAGCGAATTTCCATCAAAAGCACTTAATTTGTAAAGTGATTCGATTGCAAATACCTTTTTTCTTGAAACAAGTTAAATATCAAGAGGAAACCTGAAATTTGAAAATGAAAACTAACCCAGAGGTCTTCATATTGACAAGTAGCAAAGCAACCATCGTTAAGACAATCATCAACGGCCCATACATATCGTTCGAGATGCTCATTTGCGAGGGTTTTCGTGGAATCAGAGACTGTAGCACACGATTCCGAACCTGAACTGGTTCGACGTTGAAATACGGCCGAAAGAGGTCGATTCGCCCGTATGAACTGAACGTTTCTGAGACCTGTTTACGACCAGCCTCCCACATCTGGAATATTTTTGGAAAGGATACACGGTAAATGGGAAGTTTAAAGTCAAAAAATCTTACAATTAGGGTTAATATGAATCTTTACGAGTTTCTGTTAGGCAAAGTCTTGTTTTGATTCAAAAACGACAACCAAGACAAGGCCAAGATTGAGTCTACGACTGGAAATGTGGCCTTGCATAGGGCTAGGGGACTGGGAATTGCGAGGAATTAATGAAATGTTTAATAAATGTGATCTGACCATTTCGGATAAACGACCTTCAAGCGATGGATTCGCTTGGGTTTGGTCACTTGAATAGGTCCGTTGCCTGGGCTCATTCGCGCTTGGCGCAGTTCTAATTGGATACTCCATTTTTTAATAAACACAATGATTTTTTGAGCAGCTGAAATCTGAAACTTAACTAATGAGAAGAGCAGAAATAAACCACAAGGGAAGGAATTTCAGTGTGGTCGCGCGATTTTGGACAGGAAACGGGAACTATGCCCGGAGACTGGGTTCGTCTCCCCTGCCGGGTAACGAGGACACCATTTCGGGCAGAAAAATTGCCCTTGGACGAGCTAAACCCCGCCGTTTTGTCGGTATTTTTAAGCAAAATAAAGGCAACACATCATTTCGGGTGCGGGATGACAATTCGCCAATAGCAAACTAAGTGATAGTTCGCCAAGTAGTGGAACGGATTTCATAGGTAACGGGAAATGTGAATTTCTTACCCATTGCAAGGGAAAGAATCCGGGTAATTTATCTAGAATTTTGAAGCTAACACTCAGGAGAATGAAACATGAAGTATATGATGGTCAGAGGTAAAGAAATTCACGGGATCTTACAAGAACACACAACATTACATAGAATGGAATCGTTCAGGAAAATAGTATACAGTTAAAGATCAGGCCATATCTTTTGAAGTAGGCAAAATCGATCGAGAACATATATATTATTCTGAAAGCTGAGAATCTCAGCTATTCAACGGTATCAACAGATTAGAACCTTACTGATCAAATATGAGCATACTGGTAGATCGAAGGTAGTACACATGATATAGGGCTAGGCGATTACTCAGCTGAATGATATAGTATTACAAATTAACCTATAACTTTTGAAGTAGGCAAAATCGATCGAGAACATATATATTATTCTGAAAGCTGAGAATCTCAGCTATTCAACGGTATCAACAGATTATAACCTTACTGATCAAATTTGAGCATACTGGTAGATCGAATGTAGTACACATGATATAGGGCAAGGCGATTACTCAGCTGAATGATATAGTATTACAAATTAACCTATAACTTTTGAAGGAGGCAAAATCGCTCGACAACATATATATTATTCTTAAAGCTGAGAATCTCAGCTATTCAACGGTATCAACAGATTATAACCTTACTGATCAAATTTGAGCATACTGGTAGATCGAATGTAGTACACATGATATAGGGCAAGGCGATTACTCAGCTGAATAATATAGTATTAAAAATTAACCTATAACTTTTGAAGGAGGCAAAATCGCTCGACAACATATATATTATTCTTAAAGCTGAGAATCTCAGCTATTCAACGGTATCAACAGATTATAACCTTACTGATCAAATTTGAGCATACTGGTAGATCGAATGTAGTACACATGATATAGGGCAAGGCGATTACTCAGCTGAATAATATAGTATTACAAATTAACCTATAACTTTTGAAGGAGGCAAAATCGCTCGACAACATATATATTATTCTTAAAGCTGAGAATCTCAGCTATTCAACGGTATCAACAGATTATAACCTTACTGATCAAATTTGAGCATACTGGTAGATCGAATGTAGTACACATGATATAGGGCTAGGCGATTACTCAGCTGAATGATATAGTATTACAAATTAACCTATAACTTTTGAAGTAGGCAAAATCGCTCGAGAACATATATATTATTCTTAAAGCTGAGAATCTCAGCTATTCAACGGTATCAACAGATTATAACCTTACTGATCAAATTTGAGCATACTGGTAGATCGAATGTAGTACACATGATATAGGGCAAGGCGATTACTCAGCTGAATAATATAGTATTACAAATTAACCTATAACTTTTGAAGGAGGCAAAATCGCTCGACAACATATATATTATTCTTAAAGCTGAGAATCTCAGCTATTCAACGGTATCAACAGATTATAACCTTACTGATCAAATTTGAGCATACTGGTAGATCGAATGTAGTACACATGATGATAGAGGCGCAAGGCGATTACCTCCAGCTGAATAATATAGTATTAAAAATTAACCTATAACTTTTGAGAGGCAAAACTCAAGCTCAGTAACAACATATATATTATTCTTAAAGCTGAGAATCTCAGCTATTCAACGGTATCAACAGATTATAACCTTACTGATCAAATTTGAGCATACTGGTAGATCGAATGTAGTACACATGATATAGGGCAAGGCGATTACTCAGCTGAATGATATAGTATTACAAATTAACCTATAACTTTTGAAGTAGGCAAAATCGCTCGAGAACATATATATTATTCTGAAAGCTGAGAATCTCAGCTATTCAACGGTATCAACAGATTATAACCTTACTGATCAAATTTGAGCATACTGGTAGATCGAATGTAGTACACATGATATAGGGCAAGGCGATTACTCAGCTGAATAATATAGTATTAAAAATTAACCTATAACTTTTGAAGGAGGCAAAATCGCTCGACAACATATATATTATTCTTAAAGCTGAGAATCTCAGCTATTCAACGGTATCAACAGATTATAACCTTACTGATCAAATTTGAGCATACTGGTAGATCGAATGTAGTACACATGATATAGGGCAAGGCGATTACTCAGCTGAATGATATAGTATTACAAATTAACCTATAACTTTTGAAGTAGGCAAAATCGCTCGAGAACATATATATTATTCTTAAAGCTGAGAATCTCAGCTATTCAACGGTATCAACAGATTATAACCTTACTGATCAAATATGAGCATACTGGTAGATCGAAGGTAGTACACATGATATAGGGCTAGGCGATTACTCAGCTGAATGATATAGTATTACAAATTAACCTATAACTTTTGAAGTAGGCAAAATCGCTCGACAACATATATATTATTCTTAAAGCTGAGAATCTCAGCTATTCAACGGTATCAACAGATTATAACCTTACTGATCAAATTTGAGCATACTGGTAGATCGAATGTAGTACACATGATATAGGGCAAGGCGATTACTCAGCTGAATAATATAGTATTAAAAATTAACCTATAACTTTTGAAGGAGGCAAAATCGCTCGACAACATATATATTATTCTTAAAGCTGAGAATCTCAGCTATTCAACGGTATCAACAGATTATAACCTTACTGATCAAATTTGAGCATACTGGTAGATCGAATGTAGTACACATGATATAGGGCAAGGCGATTACTCAGCTGAATGATATAGTATTACAAATTAACCTATAACTTTTGAAGTAGGCAAAATCGCTCGACAACATATATATTATTCTTAAAGCTGAGAATCTCAGCTATTCAACGGTATCAACAGATTATAACCTTACTGATCAAATTTGAGCATACTGGTAGATCGAATGTAGTACACATGATATAGGGCAAGGCGATTACTCAGCTGAATAATATAGTATTACAAATTAACCTATAACTTTTGAAGGAGGCAAAATCGCTCGACAACATATATATTATTCTTAAAGCTGAGAATCTCAGCTATTCAACGGTATCAACAGATTATAACCTTACTGATCAAATTTGAGCATACTGGTAGATCGAATGTAGTACACATGATATAGGGCAAGGCGATTACTCAGCTGAATAATATAGTATTAAAAATTAACCTATAACTTTTGAAGGAGGCAAAATCGCTCGACAACATATATATTATTCTTAAAGCTGAGAATCTCAGCTATTCAACGGTATCAACAGATTATAACCTTACTGATCAAATTTGAGCATACTGGTAGATCGAATGTAGTACACATGATATAGGGCAAGGCGATTACTCAGCTGAATAATATAGTATTACAAATTAACCTATAACTTTTGAAGGAGGCAAAATCGCTCGACAACATATATATTATTCTTAAAGCTGAGAATCTCAGCTATTCAACGGTATCAACAGATTATAACCTTACTGATCAAATTTGAGCATACTGGTAGATCGAATGTAGTACACATGATATAGGGCTAGGCGATTACTCAGCTGAATGATATAGTATTACAAATTAACCTATAACTTTTGAAGTAGGCAAAATCGCTCGACAACATATATATTATTCTTAAAGCTGAGAATCTCAGCTATTCAACGGTATCAACAGATTATAACCTTACTGATCAAATTTGAGCATACTGGTAGATCGAATGTAGTACACATGATATAGGGCAAGGCGATTACTCAGCTGAATGATATAGTATTACAAATTAACCTATAACTTTTGAAGTAGGCAAAATCGATCGAGAACATATATATTATTCTGAAAGCTGAGAATCTCAGCTATTCAACGGTATCAACAGATTATAACCTTACTGATCAAATTTGAGCATACTGGTAGATCGAATGTAGTACACATGATATAGGGCAAGGCGATTACTCAGCTGAATAATATAGTATTAAAAATTAACCTATAACTTTTGAAGGAGGCAAAATCGCTCGACAACATATATATTATTCTGAAAGCTGAGAATCTCAGCTATTCAACGGTATCAACAGATTATAACCTTACTGATCAAATTTGAGCATACTGGTAGATCGAATGTAGTACACATGATATAGGGCAAGGCGATTACTCAGCTGAATGATATAGTATTACAAATTAACCTATAACTTTTGAAGTAGGCAAAATCGATCGAGAACATATATATTATTCTGAAAGCTGAGAATCTCAGCTATTCAACGGTATCAACAGATTAGAACCTTACTGATCAAATATGAGCATACTGGTAGATCGAAGGTAGTACACATGATATAGGGCTAGGCGATTACTCAGCTGAATGATATAGTATTACAAATTAACCTATAACTTTTGAAGTAGGCAAAATCGATCGAGAACATATATATTATTCTGAAAGCTGAGAATCTCAGCTATTCAACGGTATCAACAGATTAGAACCTTACTGATCAAATATGAGCATACTGGTAGATCGAAGGTAGTACACATGATATAGGGCAAGGCGATTACTCAGCTGAATGATATAGTATTACAAATTAACCTATAACTTTTGAAGTAGGCAAAATCGCTCGACAACATATATATTATTCTTAAAGCTGAGAATCTCAGCTATTCAACGGTATCAACAGATTATAACCTTACTGATCAAATTTGAGCATACTGGTAGATCGAATGTAGTACACATGATATAGGGCAAGGCGATTACTCAGCTGAATAATATAGTATTACAAATTAACCTATAACTTTTGAAGGAGGCAAAATCGCTCGACAACATATATATTATTCTTAAAGCTGAGAATCTCAGCTATTCAACGGTATCAACAGATTATAACCTTACTGATCAAATTTGAGCATACTGGTAGATCGAATGTAGTACACATGATATAGGGCAAGGCGATTACTCAGCTGAATAATATAGTATTACAAATTAACCTATAACTTTTGAAGTAGGCAAAATCGATCGAGAACATATATATTATTCTTAAAGCTGAGAATCTCAGCTATTCAACGGTATCAACAGATTATAACCTTACTGATCAAATTTGAGCATACTGGTAGATCGAATGTAGTACACATGATATAGGGCAAGGCGATTACTCAGCTGAATAATATAGTATTACAAATTAACCTATAACTTTTGAAGTAGGCAAAATCGCTCGAGAACATATATATTATTCTGAAAGCTGAGAATCTCAGCTATTCAACGGTATCAACAGATTATAACCTTACTGATCAAATTTGAGCATACTGGTAGATCGAAGGTAGTACACATGATATAGGGCAAGGCGATTACTCAGCTGAATGATATAGTATTACAAATTAACCTATAACTTTTGAAGTAGGCAAAATCGCTCGACAACATATATATTATTCTTAAAGCTGAGAATCTCAGCTATTCAACGGTATCAACAGATTATAACCTTACTGATCAAATTTGAGCATACTGGTAGATCGAATGCTTAAAAATTGCACACGCGTGTAGGGCAAGGCGGTCTCAGCTGATAATACAGTATTAAAAATTAACCTACCAACTTTTGAAGGAGGCAAAATCAGCATCGACAACCTGTCTCTTATTCTCGGCTGAGAATCTCAACTATTCAACAGTATCAACAATTTCTCAACACTGATCCAAATTTGAGCATACTGGTGATCGAATGTACAGTACACACATGATATGGGGCAAGGCGATTACCTCAGCTGAATAATATAGTAGTAAAGTCCCAACTATAACTTTAGAAGGAGGCGAAATCAACAAACCAAATACCATCAGCTATTTCCAAAGCTGAAATCTCAATATTCAACGTATCAACAGATTACCAGCGCCACCGATCAGGAAATTTCGAAACCTTACCTGGTAGATCGAATGTATTACCACATGATATGGGGCAGGCGATTACTCAGCTGAATAATATGAAGTAAAATTAACTCGCTTTTGGAAAGGAGGCAAAATCACTCGACAGTCATATATTATTCTTAGCTAGAGATCTCGACTCTTCAAACATTATCAACAGTTCAGCCTTTTCAGATCAAACTGAGCCTTTGGTAGATCAGATAGTACACACTGGTATGGGACAAGGGCGATTCCATATTGATAATGATGTTAAAGTCAACCCTATAACTTTGAAAGGAGGTAAAATCTAAACAAAATATATTATTGAAAGCCGAGAATCAGCTATTCAGCAATGTCAACAGTTCTGTAACCTTACAAATCAAGTTTGAGCATACTGGTAGAATTGAATGGTACACCTGTGATAGAACGAAAGTACCTCAGCTGAATAATATAG
>JAPYMA010003044.1:42357-64531 GCA_035041965.1 Anisakis pegreffii
GGTATCAACTGATTATAACCTTACTGATCAAATATGAGCACACTGGTAGTCTGAATGCGGTACCCCATTTGTATATTCTTATAACGACAAGGCACCTTCATGAAATCAGCTCTAGATACACTTTTCTTGTAATTTATGATCTCCTTTATCATAATATTATGTAAGGGCCCTCAAGAAGATTCGAACTTACTAATGAGCTGAGCAGAGTATATTTAGTTCACTGATCGCATGTGACAATACGTATTGACGCTGGCCGGAATTGAACCTGCGACAATCAGTGCGTTGGGTGTAGTGTTATGTTTTGACTTTTGCTCTCGACGTATTTCCTCACGTCACGTCTCTTGAAATGTCATAATCTCGTTATTCTCGTGATCTAATTCTAAAACTGAATTGACTAATGCCAAATGTGGTTAAAGTTGATTGCGACTGAAGTTTTGTTCAGGCCTGATGCTGGTACCATAGGACGAATTCATTTTTGAGGCATATAACACGAAAAATATTGTAGTTAGAGAGGTTATTTGTGTTTAAATGCATTCAGTGCCTCATTTCGGTTCGATTGGTACCAAATTTGTGATATCTTCAAAAAATGACTCCAACGGCCGAAAATCTTGAAATGACGATTTTTGCGATTTTGGGGGTCTCGAAACGCGGGTTTGTGTTGGTTGATCGGAATAGTTCATGTAATATGCTTGTTCAGACGGCCGAGGTCATCTCAAAACCGTTTAGAGCGTCTGGAAATGTCAATCCGGAGCTGAGATATGATATCTCGAAAATCCGGATTTTGAGATCGTAAGGGGTATGATCGGGGTTTTTTCGCGGAAAAATTTTTTTGCTCCTTTTTCGATAATTTTGGTACCAATCGACTCGGCTTGATGAGTGCATTACAAAAAATACAAAATTACGGCATTTCGAGGGATATGACGTGAGAAAAATGCCTCCAGAAGAGCATCCGAACCCCATGCTGCAATTGTTTCATACGATTGCTCCAATGCACTGCGGGTCGCGGGTTCGATTCCGCACAGCGTCAAAGATTTTTGCCATTATTCAAACGATTTTTTTTGAACGTCGATTGGCTCTCGCAGCGAATTGATGCCATATCGAACTTTGAGTTTCAACGTAACGCTTTATCCCTTGATATGCTTAACTGGTTCGACTCTACGGATTTTTTTGTGCCTTCCGGAATGTCCGGAAACTATGTCGGTTTGCGTGAGCCGACCTATAATTAATTCCAGGTCTCCTGCGGGTTTTCGACCTTTTGCTCGTTAGCCACCGTTAATCAGTCAGTGGTTAATGAGCGAATGGTCAATTAACCGTAGAAACGATTCCCTTCCCACTACCAAAATGTTTTATTTTGTTAAAAATTTCCATGTAACACAACACAATTTATTATTATTCATCTTTATTTATCAAAAACCTTCCACAATAATGTACAGATAATTACCATTCACAAATACCATTTACAAACCTTCATAATATATTCAAAACACCGTAATGACCATCACAAATTGAATATATACAATTTTATCGACAACAATTAAAAACCAATAAAGATTATATAAGAATATTGATAATATAACAAAAAAATCCTGCAAACGTAAATAAATATCACAGAGAACAGCATAAAAACTAAAGTGAGATAATGACAATTTCGTTATAAATCTGAATAAAACCAACTGAGTTTTAATTTATTAAAACTCAGTTGAAAGAAACACCGAAAGCCTTTCATAATATATTTCGGAATATATAAAAGTCACAATATTCTTTCAAATTCATAAAACAAATACGAATACATTCAATAAAACAGTCAAAATAAAACATTTCGATATCACTCTAAACATAACGAATATCAAAAAACACAGCAAAAAGCAATAAACACTCCCTCAGCAATGAACATTAGAGCAATTACTTTCTGATTAATTTAATTACACTGAAAAAAAAGAAAAGCTCAACCTTAATTCAATTTGTAGCAGAAACGAACAATATTTCACGTTTTAACGTTACAAATTTGGGTGAGCCAGGTGCTAGAGGGATGAATAGGAAATAATCTACGCCTTCCGAGAAAAAATACTGCGATTCGCACAGAAATACTCCTTAAAAGAACTCAAACTGAGCGTTGAAAAAATTTACAATAGAATTAATTCTTCACAACGGCTCTATAAAGTGATTCAAACTGCTTTAATTAGCATCAGATTGGGGCAGCGTAACAGAAAGAGGCAGCGGAACACTAATTACTACGATAAATATCAATATAACCTATACACACACCTTAATTACCAAAAATTAATTAAAAATTACAATTGAAATTGAACAAAAACCGCCGACGCACCGCAGCGTGCACCGACGCATCTCGGCTCACCGCCAACAATCGGCCGGCACAAGGGTTTGGCGACTGAAAAGTGCGAAAAGTGAGGGGTCGGCAAAATGCGTTTTTGCCTACGTGCAGATACGGATTTTGAGCTGAAACTCGATCAGCACTGAACCATTTTGGATTTTGATTTCGGTGAGGATTTGGGACTAATTTCTGGATATTTTTGACGGGTACAGTGCCGATTCGGTGCATTTTCGGCAGAATTATAGGCAAAAAACCCTCAAAATTTTGCACCCTATTTGAAAATGTGCTCATAGGATCCCGCAGCGAAATGCGACCACCCGCGAGATTGAATGTTGGCGTCTATTTGCCTTCATGTGAAATCAAACAACTACTCATGTGTTTCTAATTGTGATAAATGTGATATTAAGTGGATATCTAATCTCGTCAGATCTCCTTAAATTCCACAGAATCGAGCCGAGCACACTCAGACTCGAGAATCACAACCCGAGGAGTGATTCGAAGCGTCCTCGGTTGTGACTCTCGGATCTGGATTGCTCTTTTATCTCATTTTCCTGGTATTTTTCATCTCACGGTACTTGTCACGCTATCAAAATATTTCATACAAAGTATTTTCATAAAATATTTCTTAAAAGTATTTTACAATTGGGGTAGCATAACAGAGTACTTTTAAGAAATGTTTCGTAAAATACTTTTTAAGAAATATTTTGCAAAATACTTTTAAGAAATGGCTTATAAAATACTTTTAAGAAATGACTTATAAAATATTTTTAAGAAATGGCTTATAAAATACCTTTAAGAACGATTTATAAAATACTTTTAAGAGAAATGACTTATAAAATACTTCTTAAGAAATATTTTGTGAAATACTTTTTAAGAAATATTTTTGTTATATTATCAATATTCTTATGTTTTATGAATTTGAAAGAATATTGTGACTTTTATATATTCCGAAATATATTATGAAAGGCTTTCGGTGTTTCTTTCAACTGAGTTTTAATAAATTAAAACTCAATTGGTTTTATTCAGATTCATAACGAAATTGTCATTATCTCACTTTAGTTTTTATGCTGTTCTCTGTGATATTTATTTACGTTTGCAGGATTTTTTTGTTATATTATCAATATTCTTATATAATCTTTATTGGTTTTTAATTGTTGTCGATAAAATTGTATATATTCAATTTGTGATGGTCATTACGGTGTTTTGAATATATTATGAAGGTTTGTAAATGGTATTTGTGAATGGTAATTATCTGTACATTATTGTGGAAGGTTTTTGATAAATAAAGATGAATAATAATAAATTGTGTTGTGTTACATGGAAATTTTTAACAAAATAAAACATTTTGGTAATGGGAAGGGAATCGTTTCTACGGTTAATTGACCATTCGCTCATTAACCACTGACTGATTAACGGTGGCTAACGAGCAAAAGGTCGAAAACCCGCAGGAGACCTGGAATTAATTATAGGTCGGCTCACGCAAACCGACATAGTTTCCGGACATTCCGGAAGGCACAAAAAAATCCGTAGAGTCGAACCAGTTAAACATATCAAGGGATAAAGCGTTACGTTGAAACTCAAAGTTCGATATGGCATCAATTCGCTGCGAGAGCCAATCGATGTTCAAAAAAAAATCGTTTGAATAATGGCAAAAATCTTTGACGCTGTGCGGAATCGAACCCGCGACCCGCAGTGCATTGGAGCAATCGTATGAAACAATTGCAGCATGGGGTTCGGATGCTCTTCTGATGGCATTTTTCTCACGTCATATCCCTCGAAATGCCCTAATTTTAAATTTTTTGTAATGCACTCATCAAGCCGAGTCGATTGGTACCAAAATTATCGGAAAAGGAGCAAAAAAATTTTTCCGCGAAAAAACCCCGATCATACCCCTTACGATCTCAAAATCCGGATTTTCGAGATATCATATCTCAGCTCCGGATTGACATTTCCAGACGCTTTAAACGGTTTTGAGATGACCTCGGCCGTCTGAACAAGCATATCACATGAACTATTCCGATCAACCAACACAAACCCGCGTTTCGAGACCCCCAAAATCGCAAAAATCGTCATTTCAAGATTTTCGGCCGTTGGAGTCATTTTTTGAAGATATCACAAATTTGGTACCAATCGAACCGAAATGAGGCACTGAATGCATCTAAACACAAATAACCTCTCTAACTACAATATTTTTCGTGTTATATGCCTCGAAACTGGCTTCCATCCCTCTAAAGGCCAGTTTTCCTGTCGTGTTATATTTGAACCATTGCAGAGTTAACTTAATGAGCCCAAATAAACTTTCAAATGAATCGAAAAGATTCTCTGCTGTCACCATTGCATTAATATGATGAATTACACTTCATTCTCAGCCCATTTGCAAGGTAAAAACTTCTCTCCATCAGTTTAACTGCCCAATCCATGATGCTTACATGACACCCTTAGTGGTGCACGTGAACTCAGTGATAAGCTCTTATCCTGAATGTAACCTTATCAGTTCTCCTATTGATAACATCTTCAATAGCGCCCTACAAAAAGGTACTCCTTATCAAGACCATCAGCATTCCCCACCCATCTCTCCCTCGTGTCACCTTCGAACCTCCCGCACACTAACACGACAAACTTTCGTCGTACTGATAATATTATCACAATCCATACTCCTTGACCAGGTGTTATACTAACCTTTTATTCAAAATTTGACCTGAAATCAAACTCCCTGGCTTGCCAACAGCTTTCTGAGTGCTCAAACTGTGAATAAACCTAAACTTTCCGAGAGATTATTCCAGGATATTAACTTCCATTCCAAGTCTGGCTAGTTTCTGCTGATAGTTGGCTTCACTTCCCTTCTCTTCTGCATTTGTGGATTCTAGTACGTTTTGAAATCTATTCGATCACCTCAATTTAATTGATCTGCGCTGATCAAAATGTTACGATCGCACTGTGCTCAGTACAGTCCATTACGATATCTACCGAATCAATTCCACTTCTTCATTCTGTTGCTATCATTCTCGGCAGTGCTGTGCTCATGTCAAGCAGCACGTACGACGACTGATATAGATTCGAAGCTAAACACTCAACTAGCAGCACTACAAAGTATTGTCGAGGTAGACACCTTTTGAATCATCCTGAATGCTTTGAATTTAACTCGATTCGCTGCTTGCCTTCACAATAATCCGTGATCATTTGGCCACAGGATGTTGAACTTATGAATGAGTTTAGAGATCGATTAAGTGATCGTTTCAGAAGCAGAGCGCTCTATTGAGCCTAGCGAAGGGCTTTGACCCGAGCGCACTCTCCCCGGGTGCGTGCCGAAACGAGACAACGTTCTGGATACGTTCTTTATATGATCTCCTGGATGCATTCCGTTTTGAATGCCCACCGAATGATACGCAATGTGCCGATAGCAAACACAAAAATCTCACTGAAAACTTCTTTGCTGTGAAACGTTAGTTTTGTTTCATTTACTTCCGCAGATTCGGAATTGATAGTTTGGCTTCTGAGCAAGTTCTGAAATTCCCGAATAAGTAAATTTTGGAACCCGGGTAACCTTTCTGGGAACTGATTAGGCCAAGAGATTTGTGCTAAGTTATCATTGCCAACACCTGTTTGAAAAGGAGTAACTAGTGTTGATCAAAAAGTTAGTTACCCGAGACGAATGAACTACCCGGATGTCGGGAACGAAATTGCAGAAGTAGATTCGTTCGGGAAGATACCGGCAGGAGTGTTGGACGCGAACGTGCTCTGGATGGGTGCCTGGGATGAATGTCTCGAGATCACGGCTCCTGCCGACCCCAAATACGACACCCAATTCTGTTATGTCGGTCTGGGAAGCACGGCTATCAGTCAAGCGATTAGTGCTAGTGGAATGGGAGGTGATGTGAGTAGTTTCTAAATTGCTGGGGAATGAGGAGTAGCCTGGAGGGGGGAGGGAAGGGGTTCAGAGCAAAAAAATTCTCAGTTTTTCAGAAGATTCAGACGTTCGTCGGCCTAAAATTGAATGAATACTACTAAAAATTTGAGTTCTCACAAAGATTCCAGAGTTTGATGGCCCTAAAATTGAAGCGGATTAAGTTATATGCATTATTCGTGCTCATATTGATATGACCTCCTCAGGTAATCTCATTTCCCAACCAAATTCGCTGCGTAAATTGAATTCCTATGAGAAATTTCAATTCGTTAGTGACAAATTTTGATTTTGAATGAATCAAAATTTGGTTTTGAATTAATTATCGAACGAATGACGCATTGAAATTGTTTGCAATCGATGGAAATGAGTATTTTGTGTTCAAAAGAATGTTGTGCTGTTGAAATTGCGTGTCGTTTATCGGTGTGATCAATCACGTTATCAGTTCAACTGCACGTATTCTTTGTACCTTGAGAACGAAGTCCATTTTGCTTTATGACTAAATTGGTGCTCTTAAGGTTATTGACGCTATTATTACTGCAATTGATAAGGTTGTGATATTGATATTTTGATAGGTTTTAACATTAGTGGGTTGTTATCAATGGACTATTGATGTGGACTGAAACAGGGATGGACTTTGGAATTTAAACTTTGTCACGGGAAAGCAAATAAGATCAGTCGATTAGTTGATCAATCAAAAAGATCAGTTGATGTCTAGTAAGGAACTGAAATTCAAAAAATTTCACCAGTATCACAAAACACACGAGTGAGAGGGGAGAAGGGGATTGAACCCACCACAGCTATTGCAATAGTCCGACACTTAATCCAGTCGGCCATCGGAGCAAGACTCAGCGCCGCATATGAATTGTACATAGTGTAATATGCACTGAAACCGGGTAATTTTGGGTTGGATAGGGGAGTTACGAGGAGAATGGTGATTCCGGTTGCGCGAACTGAATTTAATTTCAGGCTGCCTCACCGGATCCATGTGCAGTACCGTTGTTGATACAGTGGAGTGTGTGTGTACCGAAATCGTGTTCAAATGCTGTTCGTAAATTTTTGCAAAAATTCAATTTCCTCCGGATTTCTCGCCAATTTCCCGGAATCTATGTGAATTTCAGGAGCTAACGAAGATGTTTGTGGCTAATGTGAACAATCGTACCAATGGCATGCTGGCTGTATGCTCAACGAACTGTATACCCGAATCTGGCCCGAAAGAAAACGCCGCATTCTATATTGTTTGGTATGAATTTTGTCCGTTATTTTGTCCATTTTGTCCGTTAATGTCTCAGTCATCAAGATTCGAGAGCGTATCCGTTGATTAACACCTTTGACAGAATTGGAATTCTGTCCATTGGACAAACAACATTCAAAAATCAAGTGCTTTTGTCACTCTATTGTGGAAGTATCATATGGTATTGTGCACTGTTTAAAATTTAGATACTACTCGCTGATTTCTATGAGAATTTTCCAACTTCTCAGAAAAATTTTGAAAAATTTCATAAAACAGTGTGAATTAATCGTTTCATATTGCAGTCTCTATTGTGCATTCGGTGCGGCATTGCTGGTGGTCGGTGGTCTGGTGGATTACGTCACTGAACACTCGGAGAAATGGACAAAGTACAGGAATAATACGTGTTAGTGATTGAATCGGTTCATTTTTGGGCATCAGTTGAGAGGTTTGGAGTGGTAATGATAGTTATGATATGGTGATTAGACATGAAAATGATAATGATAATAATAAAGTTTAAAATTGCAGGGGTAAAATGTCTGTTAACGTTCTCGATCTACACGAACGGTGCGTCGATCCTAGATCAGACCAAGAAGCCAGGGCAAATAAATTGTTTGGACTGTATGAGGACAGTGTCGATGACGTGGGTTATTTGCGGGCATGTCATGGCCAATTTCGTTAGTGCAGGTTAGTATTTGCAGTGTTATTGCGGGCGATCGGCCATATTCCGTCGATTCGACGATTCGACAACTGCGATCGGCGATCTGTCACGTGTTTTTGTGGAATTGTTCGCTTTTTTTGGAGGGTATTTTGAAAGATTCTTCAATTTTTCCGAAGATTTTTGAGATTTGCAAAGGTTTCTTTTGGAATTTGTGTAGTTTTGAGCGAAATTTTGGCGATTCGACGATTCGGTGATCGGCGATTCGGCGACTCGGTGATAATCGTCCGTTGAAATTGCAGATAATCCGTTGAAAGTGGTCGATTCGGCGAAATATTTCCTGAACGACGCCTTTCTGAATGCATTCTTCTCAGTGGACACGTTTTTTTTCATCGGCGGAGTGCTACTGGCCTATGTGTTCTTCCAGCAGATGCAGAAGAAACCACAGCAACTGAAATCACCCATCTATTGGATTCTATATTACGTGCATCGATATCTCAGGTCACTTATTCTCATCAAATTTTTCAAATTTTCTTGGATATTTTGTAAAATTCTCAACTTTTTTAGAGATTTCAATGATTTTGTTAAGAGCCTCCGTAATTTTTCTCTCGATTTCAGGTTAAGTCCTCCGTATTTTTTGTTCATCGGCGTTACAGCAGCACTGCAAGAGCATTTAACGCATGGTCCAATGAATTTGAATTTCATTTTTGGATCGTACTGTCAAGAGTATTGGTGGAAAAATGTGTTGTATATCAATAATTTGTTCGATTTGGAAAAAGAGGTGAGTGGATATTTGTATCAATTCAGTTATAGTTGCTGTAGTTGCCTTCGGAATGAAAATAACAGCTTTCTGCATCGAACGATAGGCAAATTATGATCATTTCTAGTGAAGATTCAATCAAAATTACTGCAAATTTTCATGAATATCCGCAGAAAATTTTGATTTTGATACGGTTCGTGATGAAAATCTATAATAATCGTTCGGAATTGTGATAATTTTTGATTTCAAAGCAACAATTCAGTGTATGGGGCAAACGTGGTATCTGGCTGTGGATTGGCAGATTCATGTGTTCTCACCGCTTTTAATTGTGCCGTTGTTTTTATCACTAAAGGCCGGATGCGTAGTTGCCTTCCTTCTGATAGCACTATCAACTGTGGCAAATTATATCACATTTTATCATTTCGACTCTCCGGCCAGTTACGTGGGTCTGTTTGGAGAGTTAGTTTTACGATGTTGTTTGATAGTGATAAGCTGATAAGACTAGTGATAAACTCACTGATAATAGTGATAAGAATAATGATAATGAAGTGATAACGTTAGTGATAATGCAATTTCAGTGCAATGAATCCGGAGAAAACGGCTAATTATACGCAAAATGTGTATTTTGCACCGTGGCTCCGTTTCACACCGTACGTTATTGGTGTGTTTACGGGTTATTTTTTGCAGAAAACACGAGGCAAACAATTGCATCTACATTGGGTGAGTTCATTGTTGATCTGGAATTAATTTCAGGTCATTTTATCGAGCAAAACATAAATATTTTTGTCGTCAGATAAGACGGTCTTAAAATTAATTTCAGGCTATTGCTGTAGCGCTGTGGATAGCATCGATTTTGACGGGTATCGCGTGTGTTTACGGGTTGTATGATTATTTGCAAGGACCTGAGCACGAGATCAGTCTAGCGGCCAGATCGAGTTACTACAATTGGTCACGCATTGCTTGGGCGCTGGCGTTGGCTTGGGTGGTGATCGCGTGTCAGAACGATTGGGCTGGTAAGATTTTTACCGAATTTGGTTATTTTACACCGTTTTTATGGTTTACTTTTTACCTATATGCTGCTTCAGTTTCAATAATAATAATAATAAAAATAGTAATAAATAATATATAATAGTGTAAATGGATGTTGTCAGGACCGATAAAAAACTTCATGGAACAAGGCTTCTGGATGCCTTTCGGACGTTTGACGTATTGTGCATACTTAACGCATTATGTGATCGTTGATATTCAAATGTCGTTGAAACGGCAACCGTTGCATTTCGTCAGCGATGCAGAAAGTGTAAGTGCTTTCATTTTTAGGTCTTATTCGGTGATTTTGATATGATAAGCTGGTGATAAGGGGTGATAAGCTAGTGATAATAATGATGATAGTAGTGATAAGCTAGTGATAATGATATTGCAGTATATCAACTACGCAATCCCAGCGTTCGCAACAAGTTACGGGTTTGCATTTATTTGGAGCTGTATGTTCGAGTTATCATTTATGAGACTAACGAAGATGGCTATCGACAGTGTCGTTGGAGGAGGTAAAAAAGAAGGGCACAAGCACGAGCACGAGCACGAGCACGAGCACGAGCAAGGGCATGAGCACGAGGATTGGCAAGAAGGCCGCCAGGTACATCCGGAGGAAGTTACCCATACCTATGAAGAGTTACCCAGACGTTACCCAGACTACTCAGGAGAAGGACACATCCTGAGAGTGGGCGTAGAAGAGGCAATGGCGTATGGTCATTGGTCAGAGGAATGGAATAAAGCGGCGAATTGGCGTCTACAAAAGCGTGCCGACGGACTTTGGGGATTCTGAGCGTGGTTTGAAGCTTAGGAATGGATCTGAGCCCGGATTTGGCTTTGACTTCGACATTGATGTGGTGATTATGTGATATAAATGTGATTATGTGTGATATAAACGGATAAAATTTTTTTATTTTTATTTTTACGCAATATATATTACAATTTGCAATGAATTTGGTCAGATCCTTTGAGTTTTTGGACTATTTCAATTGTCTGCGTACGATAATCCAGCGATGGCGGATCATAGGGTTCGTATTTTTGCGCGAATTTTCGGTTAAGTTCCAAATTCAGGTCGGTGAAAATAATTAAATTCAGGTCATTGAAGTCGAACAGAAGCGTGCAATAGAACAGCAAATGTATGCCTGCGTATAAGTACTCCACGGATGCGACCGATACGGAAACTGAAATAATTTTATTGGTGATAACGATCGTGAAAGGTCATTTAGCCGCTTACCATACGGATGGCACGGTGTCTGTTCAGTAAACGGTAGAAAATTCGTGAAAACACTCGTGTAGACGGATAAATTGACGATTACACAGACCAGTCGAATCTTGAAACGATGGGAACCCACCTGAAATTGAGCTTGAATGACCTGAAACTGAGCTTGAATGACCTGAAATCTGTTAGTATCGTTTCTGTAATTTCAAAACGAAACGATATCCAGTCGTATCCAGACTAATTAATCTAATGAGAGGGATATACTTAATCTGCAGTTGGATTCTACCCACCATTTGGGTGCCTTCTTCACATGCGTCGAATATTGTGTAGCATAACATCGCAAAAACACTGCAATACGCGAATAGTGTATCCAATTTAGAGCGTTCCACTGAAACGTTACTGTATTACTGTCGCCCAAACGATTCAGTTACTGTATTCGTTACTGTATTTAGTTACTGTTACTGTATTGGTTACTGTATTACCGTAGTGATCGAAGAAGACATTGTGCATGAAGAGCGCATTGAGTGTGATGAAATGCATGAAGATGAGCGCAGGACTAGAAGCGGCCAGGAAAGAAACGAGATTGGACGAGTTTTCGGTGATCAGAAGGAGTTTTGAGGTGCGACAGTAAACCGCGAATACGATGGCACTCAACGGAAAGAGAATGGCGAATCGGATAAAGACGGCGATATCCACGTTGAGCTGGCATATCCGCAGAAGCGAGATGTAGACAGCATCGCTGGCTGGCGGAATATCCTGAAAGCTAATTTTTAAAGACCTGAAATCAGTTTTTTAAAGACACCTGGGATAGCCTGAAATCAATTTCTGAAAGATCTAGGATGCCCTGAAATCAATTTTTTAAGTGAACCAAGTGAATTAAGCAAATTTGCGATGAAGAACAGCCAACTGACCGTGCATGGCACATGCCCACTGCCGAGTCTAATGCCAGTGTAATTCGTCCAGGTGTCATTATCGTCGTGCCAGATGGCCACCTCAGGTAACGGACTCAGCACCGCGATTAGAAACGCAACCACTAGAAGTGTTGATACGAGCACGAACACTATCAACGACGCCAATCGAAAATCCAGATTCAGATTCGATCTCGAATCAATCAAATTCGTCGATATTCGACAGGTAATCGCATTCCGTTTCATATCCAGATCAGGTGCATGCTCTCCAGACTCTTTTGCACACATCAATTCACTGAATTTGCTTGAATTTTTAAAATAATCACAATGAATTTTATAATATCGCTGAAGGCACCAGTAACCCAATAAACCAATTCGTACCAAACCAATACTGCTAAATAGCACTGATAAACTGAACTGATAGGGTGCTGATAAGTCCACTGATAAGGACACTTACTGATAATAGTGATAAGAGGACTGATAGTGATATTCGAGTGATATTATCAGTGACAATTCAGGGAAAGAAACAATCAAAATGATGAGAATAACAAGTTTGATTGCGTAATTTTGACGGAATGATGGGAGAAAATGCATCAAAAAATTGGAGCAATCAAGGGAGAGCTGGGATTTGATGGATTTGCTTGGTGATAAGATTAGGATATAGATGATGGGATGGATTGATGGATATGTGGAAGGGATTATTCGTATCTAGGTTTGTGTTATTTGACATGATAGATGCCTGTCTTCATTCATTATTCTCTTCATATGCACTCATTTGGACTCAATTCTTTGTTATCACAGCAGTTGAATTCTTTGTTTTAGTTGTCTGTAATTGATTTGTGATTTATTTCATTGCATTTTTTTGTCAATCGAATGAAAATCGACTCTATTTTTGGGAAAAGTCGTGCACTTTTTGCAGTTTTCACTGAAAATTTATCGAAATGTCAATTCGATTTCATTTGGAAAATGATTTTTACATAAAACAAATGAAATTTTGGATGAAATATAGCTAAAAATTCCGAAATGAAGTGAACATTGAGTAGTGAAAACGAAAAATATCGTTGACTGGGGAAGTGACCTAGGCCGGCATCGAACCCGCGACTCTCAACTAAACATGATCACTGAATAGCAAATGTTCTCGTGCCCATAACTTTGCCCACAGCTAGCTAAATTGCCCAAAATTGGTACGGCTGTAATCAGCTCATCGAGTGCTATCGATTGATAGCAAAATTTTTGAAATTTGAGGAAAAAATTTTTCACGAAAAATCGCTGACCTAACCCCTTACGATGCAAAAATCCGGATTTTCAGGACTGCATAACTCAGCTCAGCCTGAACATTTCTAAGCCATTCAAGCACCATTCGAAAGCTCTTCGGAAGCTGAATAAGAATGTCTAAATGTTTTAGTCAATATCTGAAGAGAAACTCGTTTTCTGGAACCCCGAAAATCGCAAATTTCCACATTTCGGGATTTTTTGCTCGATCAGATCAATTTTTTCAACACCCACAAAAGTGCCACCAACTGAAGGTTGTCTTCTCTCTGGTCACACAGCAAGCCAATTCAGTTCGAAATCATCGTTCACAGCTTCAGAAAGCTTCAGAAAGCTCTCAAAACTCCAGAATCTCTTAAATTTCCCTCACAACCCTATGATACGAGCCCATGGCGGCGGCCAACACCTCTTATGTGTTGTATCCATTCTATAATCTATATTTCTAGTCTCCAATAACCACACAAACCAAAATTCCACTCTCTACAAATTCTACTGTACCTTCCAAACAAGCTACTTGCAGGCAGCTGAGCTAGATTGCCGGATCATGATACTGTATTCCGAGTTGTTTACATGGCATCGATCGCTTTCTGTATCCGTCCTCTCTAAAATAACTCTCGAATTTGGCTTTAATTAGACTTTAGCAATTCATTCCGTCGTCAGCCATCCGAACACATCAAAAAGCAATCGAATATCCAATCAAATTAATTCAACAATATAATCACACGCTAATCGGTTTATCAATCGAATGCGATCGCTCTCATTTCATTCTCTCAATTCATCAACACACTAAATTTGCATACTTTCAAATAATAATTTCATGGAATTTTTACCGAATTTTCAATGGGAACAATCGCTGAAATGAACCTTCGAATTTAGAAGAGAATTTCAGTTACAATTTGATACAGTGATCAGTCTGATAAAAATTTTTACGTTCAACGACGACACTTTTCAAACAGATACGATGCTCGAATTTGTTGTCTGTCTTATCAATGAATTATCAGTATTCCTTATCGGAATTATCATTTCACAGAGTTATCAAAATGCTAATCAATCGTTATCAGTGTTATCAGTGCCGTTGCACCTTCAAAATCAGAATCTAACATTAATTTGCATGTAAGCGGCGGCTCCAGCCACTCTCACAGAGCATTTCATTGAGCTTTCGCTGTATTTTCGATCAAAAAGCACTCATCAAAATTCAGTTTTGAATCGATAATCCTTTTGGTGTTAACACAAAAAATAACGAATGCATTCGGGTGGATTAAAAGGGCAATTTCATTCGCAGTCAGAATTATGCATTGTTTTTGGAGTGATAATCAAAATATTTTCGAGTGTCTGAATGGAAATCACAAATCAAATCGACATTTGAATTGCTAAATGCAGTCAGAGCAGCACTCAGTGCTATCTATCGAACCAGATTATCCGTCCGAGTGTGATCATTCCTGAATGCTGACGACCAAAATGCTATAATGAAAATTTTGAATGCAAAAGAGGGACTGACACTGGAATTCTGTCTGTAGTCTGCTAAGTTGGATACGAATGGAACATCATCGGCTTATTGGCTATTTATCTCTACAAGAGCACCTAAGTCTTCCTTTCACTCCCCCCCCCCCGGTCGTCGAAGCAGAGCAGATCAACAGATCAAACGGTGAAACATAACAGATCAAATTAGATCAAACCGATAGTGACCTGAAAGCACGCAGCACGGTACACTCGTCAATTTCTTCCATCATATCAATGCATGATGATCAACAGTCTCTATATCGATGCCGTTCACTGCATGCAGCTTTTCTAAATCCAACAACTGCTCTGATATGCCCGATTACAGCTCATCTAAAGCTGTTTTATGTGTTCTGATGTCAAATGCAAGCAGTCCAAGTTGATCAGCTATTTGCACTGAAAGTCAAAGCTATCTGCATTGAAATAAAAATATTCAGACTGTCAAAGTCCAATCCAAACAGTCAGATTGAATAAATTAACGAGTGCTACTTGAATTATCAGATCAAATAACATGGCTGTTGTCTATCATGAATTTAACATGCATGCATGCATCTAACAAGAGAACGGATACAATAGAGTTGGTCATGATAATATGATCATGCATACAGTCTCGATAATATGATCATGCATACAGTCTCGATAATATGATCATGCAATACAGTCTCGATAATATGATCATGCAATACAGTCTCGATAATATGATCATGCAATACAGTCTCGCACTGTACAGTCTCGAATAGAGTTCACGAGAATAGTGCATGCAAGCAGCAGCAGCAGCAACAGCAGGAGAAGCACTGCCCTCTAACAGTTCAAAATACAGCGGCTGTCGATTGAGATTGAGAGCTAAAAAAATGATGATGCTGCGGTGCTTATTGAGAATTGAATTGAAACGGATTAAATCAGGGCAGATTGCCCTAATGGAATGGTACTTGCAGTGTAGTGTCTTTAAATATGTGCGGTGCTATCGGTTCGTGAACACTTTCCATTATTGTTACGATACGAAGTTGACGTTCGACGTCTGTCTTCCGGTCTCTCGGTCGTTCGGTGGTTTGCTCGGTGGTATCCTTCTGTATCTGTACACTTCATTTCGACTTCTCAAAATTCTATCAGTTAGAATCAAAATCCACTCGGATTCAGTTGCGATTCGCTGCATTCCATCATGAGACTCCACGCGATCGAATTTGGTCTATTTTGCTCTTAGAATCCCTCGTGCAGTTAGTGTGAGCCTCTCTCGATCCCACAGATTATTGGTTTTGAAATTGAACTGATTCCGTTTGATTCGACTGCTTCAATGAATTGAATTGATAGCGTAAGTACGCGAAACCCCTCTACTACCAAGCCTGAGCCTCAGACTGATGCATGCTTTTAAAATTTAAGGTCTTAAGCTCTGATTTGATCTGCGCAAGTTGATTGATTGATAACTTTGATTACTGATTGTTTAGTGATGAAAATCTGGAATCAGTTACATATCTGATCACTTGAATGTGCCTTAATCCTCCTCTTGCTTGATCCAGTCGAAATCAGCTCGCTCGTGTCCAGTGATCTCGATAAGTCTCGATAATCAGATCAAGCTTTCAGCTAGCTCACTACCAACATGCTAACTCAAACGTCACTGCTTTTATTATTATGCATACCGACGGTGATAATCGCATACGATACACCGTACAGAGGTCAGCCTAAACTTTTCAAAAATCTGAAAATTTTCGCACATTTCTCAAAATTTTTACGGAATTTTCCTTCTGTTACTCAGTTCTGAACGACTACAGCTTGGGATTATGGTAGCTGATCTAAGCGATTGATCAATGCGATCTAATGGATCTTGTTATCAAGACACTGCTAGGGTGTCAAGCTGCTGCCGAATTCCGGGGGGGGTCCCCCAGAGGACAGAAGCTCTAGCAACTCATCAAATTTTCTGTTTTGGTTGATAAAATTTGCTGTTTTCAGAATGTAAAGATGAAGAAAGTTTTTGTCAAATCTTAACCAAACAGCAATGCCAGCTGCGGATTGCACGGCAGAAATGCCGACGAACCTGTGACAGCTGTTGTGGTAAGTACTGCCAACTGATAAACTCTCTAGTGATAAGCTCTTATCACTCTTATCAGTCCTTATCACTCTCATCAATCTACCAGAAAAATCTCTCATCGAAATCGCTCTTCAGTGATTCAAATCAGCTGCTCATGAGTCATGACTACAGTAACCAAATCCCTCTTGTTCACCAGTCCTCTCTCTCCGTTTCCAGTGATATCTGGCGCGTTGATACAGTAGCCAGCTACAGTAACCGACACGCCAGACAGCTCATATTCAGTACCGTACCCCTAGCGTACTGTACACCGTAGCATTTGTACAGTAATCGCCAAAAATCGGTATTTCAGAAGCTGTAAGTGCGGCACCAGAAAGCCCGAACTGCCAGGACTCGAGACCGGGCTGCGAGGAATCGTTCTATTTGTGTGGCGTCTTCTCGGAGGCCACCCAACAATGCGCACGAACCTGTGAGGTGTGCACACCCAAAAAACCACCCAAAGGTCTGTCTGCTTGCTGCATTCGCTCTTGCTCACTGATAACCTTATCAGCACTCTCTTATCAGTACTATTCGCTATCTTATCACTTGCATCCAATCCTTATCAGAACAGCTATCATCAGTATTGCCTCACTCCTGCGCAAATTTCAAGCGCTGCACTCAGATCATGCGCAATTTTGTATTGTACAGTGACTTCTGGCATTCGTATGATCAGTTATGGATCAACTGTATGTTCGGATCATGAAATTGTCTCCAATCGAGCTCCGAATCCAAACAATCTCTCGAAATCTCATCTCAATATCCTGCATAATCCACATCTATGAGGCACATGCTCATGCACAGGCACATGCATCATGGCGACACTCTTCACAGTCGTCATGCAATAAGCCGTGCATGCATGATTGCTCTTCAAATCGCTCGTTAGGCTAATGAAATATTGAGAATCAGATGCCAAGCACCTCCTCCGTTCAGATGCTTTTGTCAACGTTCCTCTCACCACTAAACATTGCGAAATACTCACAATTTGAGTTACAAATTAAAATTTTCGCATCCTTCAGAGGATCCCGTAGTGGTGTGTATGAACAAACATGGTCCCGAACTCTGCAATAAGCTCGGTGCCTCGTGCGCGTTCGTCACCCGAACTCCGATTCCACGTTTCACCACCGGTCCGGACTACGTTCTACCGGATACGATCAGTGAATGCATGATAAAAGGTCAGTTTTCACCTTCAAACAGGTTTAATTTCAAACCATTTCGCTGATCGCCGTTGATTGTCTGCAAATCCGGTTTTGATCTGCCTTTAGATTAGCTTGAATGAAGCTAATTAATTATACTGAGGCAACAACAAACGGTTTCTTTGCTTAATTGCAATGATTTTGAGATTCAGCCGGAGTATTTTCCGGCTTATCTTCTCGAAATAGTAAAGACTGCGACAGATTTCTGGTTCAGTTCCTTCGTAAATGTTAAAGAATTGTTGTGATTAAGTGTGATAAGCTTGTAATCCTGGCTTATCAGAGATTCTTGATAGTGATTAGGCTTTACGTAATCAATTCAGAAGGCAATCTATCATATTCTCTAAAAAATTCCATCGGAATCAGAGGGTAACACCCGGGAATATCGCTCTTTTGACTTGCCACCATCCTAGCGATTGCACAATTGAAGTGCTAAATATCTCACTGATAAACTAATATCTCCTTTAATCCAAATCCCAAATCTTTCTCATTTGAACTTTATTCTTCGGTATTCCGCAGCTAAGCCTTGTTATCTATTTAGGCTATCAGAACGCAAAACCTTATCAGTTCTAGTCACTGATTATCACTATTGTTTTCGTTGTCTTATCAGTAAGATTGTGTGGCCAATGCATTGTTATATTTTGTTATCAGCGTATTGTTATCACTCTTATCGTTATCAGTGTTTGTTATCAGTCGTCTTATCAGTTGCGTATTTTGCAGAAAATCCCATAGCGATGTGCTACGCAAAGTATTGTATTCAACGGTGTAATGCCTGGATGGAGATCTGCAAAATCCCGAGTCCGTACGGTGACGTGACTGCGGATCAAGTGAAATGCCTCAACGACCGTCAGTTCTTAATTTATCTCCAAATCATTTCTCTTTTATAATCCTTATTTTATAAAAATTTTGTTTTGCACGTTTTATTCATCGTTATTTTAATGATAACGTTATTAAAAGTATTTATTATCTGTAATTTATAATACGAACGAGTTTTATTTATGGTTTATGAGTATGTTAGCGAAGGATGTCACTAAATCCTTAAGGATATAGGTGGATATTATTAAGGATACACGTGGATATTACAATAGGGTACTTGATTTCAGGCAATATAGCTTTGTTTCGGTGGAATTTTTACATTTTTGTGCGGATTTTGAGTGGTTAAAGATATTTTTTAGCGAATTTGATGTGACTATTGAATGTTTAGAAGCTCAATTGGATAGCTGCGTAAGGAAATACGATGCAAGATTTTGCTACTCTCTCGTGGGCGCGTGTGCGTCGATGCTGGGCACGGTTTATAACGGTGGTGCGATCAGCAAACTGCCTGGAAACGTACTGCTGTGTATCCAACGAGGTCAGTAATCTCTTGAATTTGTTTAGCTTTAATGGTTAACCGTTTGTGAGTGGTGCGAAAAAATAGAGAATATTTTCAGAGATACAATTTATAGGGAGGTAAATCATGAATAGATTTAAATTTGGGTGCATTTCAGTGGTATTTTTTGAGAAATTTTGTTAGTTTTTGTTGTGTTGGAGATAAATTAGAAGAAGAGTGAATTGCAGAGGATGTAATTGCGGTGTGTCGAGCCAAGCACGGTGTAGCGTTCTGCACGAAACTCGGTGAGGCTTGCGCTGCGTTGACTAAAATTGCGATGCCAGCATTCCAGCAGGGCCAAATGGTCGCTCTACCGGATGGTTTAGCGGAGTGCATATCAAAAGGCAAGTTTGCGGATTTGTAAATGGTTTGGTGGGATTTAGATAGATGTTGGTGTGAGCGGTCTAAATCCCACAAACCATTTTAGTCCGCAAACACTGCCCTGATCTCACTCCGCTAAATCCGTAAACGATGGCCTCTCACAATCCCAACTACGCGCAAATAGTGCAGACCTTGCTAACTCGACACACCTTACATCCTCGCAATTCAATTCTCTTCATTTATCTCTAACACAAGCTAACAAAATTTACATCAAAAGAAATATTCTCAGTTACCTCCCTATAAATTGTATCTCTGAAAATATTGTCACAAACGATAAGAAAGCAACAAATTCAAAACTTGTTTTTTATAAAGGAAGTTGCGTTTCCAGGCGGTTGCTACACCACCGTGTATCATTTTACGCGGCGCTCATTAAAATATTGCATCGTATTTATTATTCCTCAATAGTCGCATCAAATTCGCTAAAAAATGTCTTTATTACTCAAAATCCACACAAAAAATGAGCTAGCCCAAATATCCACGATATTTATCCTTAATAATATCCGCCTATATCCTTAAGGATTTAGTGACGTCCGCCGCTAATCTACTCATAAAACCATAAATAAAACTCGTTCGTATTATAGGAGTACAGATAATAAATACTTTTAATAACGTTATCACTAAAATAACGATGAGTAAAACGTGCAAAACAAAATTTTTATATAAAAGAGTATTTAGAAGATAAACGACGTCGTGAAAGCGTTTACGTCGTTTTTCATCAGGCATTACCACCGTTGAGTAATACTTTTGCGTAGCACATCGCTATAATACGCAAAATACGCATTGGAGCGACTGACCAATACTGATATTTGATAAGAGTGATAACAATACGTATTTTTAAAAAATATCTCTTCTTCATTGGCTTTATCTTACAATAAGACGAAGAAATGTGATATCGAGATTTAGAGAACGATAGGTTTAAATCTGATAACAATAGATAACAGATACCGAAAAGCCGAGGATTTGAGAAAGTAAAAGATATTATCGAATATTTAGCACTTCATTGGTATCATAAAACAGAGTCAAAACGATATTCCCGGGTGATTACCTCACATTCTGGTGGGAGTAGCGAAATATTAGATTGCCTTCGGTGATTACGTAACGACAAACTATCAGAATCCGTGATCGGTATCAGGATTACAGAAAATAAAAACGTATCGCAACGAACTAACAGCATTTACGGAGTGCTCAGAAATCTATTTCGTAAGCTAGGAATATGTCCGGCTGAATCTCAAATAATCATTGCAGTGGGTACCGTTGTGAAGCTCGTCAAGCTAATCAGGCAGATCAAACTTCGGACCGACAATCAACGGCGATCAGCAATTGTTTGAAATCGCTGGGAAAACTGATGATCGTCATCAGTGAACATCCGGACGTGGTAAACGGGTTCCGCGCGAACCAGCCTGCAGGATTCGGTTTTATGATGTTCGCCACAAACCTGTGGTAACTCAAGTGAGTATTCCTGTGTGGAAAACGTTGATACTTATCGAGCTGAGGAAGGTGCTAATCGATTCTCAATTAGCCTAACGGCGATTTGAACAATCATGCGCACACGGCGTACATGACATTTGTGAAAATGTGTGCTGAGTATAAGTCTGGATAATTTCGAAAGAGTGACGGATTCGGAAGCGGAAGGTGAAATTTCATGATCCGAGAGCTGCTATTGATCTCTTGTCCTTACGAGTAGAATTTTTAATACAATACTAAAGAGTACTTTATGATCTGGTGCAGCGCTGAAAATATATACGGAGGAAATGTGCAACTGTTCTGATTGAATTCAATGATAGCGAATAGCCTGATAAGAAGGAGATAGCATAGGTTATCGAGCAGGAGCGAATGCAGCAAGCAGACAGACCGCTGAGTGATTTTTAGTGTGCACCTCACAGGTTCGTGCACATTGGGTGGTGACCTCCGAAGAGACACCACACAAATAGGGTTTACGTTGATCTCGGATGGACTTTCGCCGCCACACGCAATGCACCATTTTCTGCAAATGCTACGTACAGCTACGCTAAGAGTACGGTTTTGAGAATATGGCTTGTCTGGCGTGTCGATTTGTAGGTATTTTTATCAACGCCAAGATCACTGAAACAGAAGAAAGCTGTCATGAACTCATGGCAGCTGATTTGAATCGCTGAAGAGCATTTCGATGAGAGATTTTCTGGTAGATTATTGAGTATTAGGACGATAAGGTGATAAGAGCTATCACTAGAGAATTTAAAAATCGGGTGGCGGAGGTACTACCGCCTTTGGGATATCATTTTTGCATTTCCGTTACATCCACGGCTGGCTTGATTTTTTGGTTTGACAAAAACTTCTTCATCGCATTCTGAAAACAGCAAATTTTTTGGCAAAACAGAAATTTGATGGCTAA